>SNQJ01S0052472.1:23271-60443 GCA_010110895.2 Picea sitchensis
CCAAGTTGTTGTTTTCATATACGAAGGTATCATAAGGGATCTTATTGGATTTAATAATCATGACCTTAGTCTTATCAGTATTAATAGTCATACCCATATTGGAGAAAAAATCCTTGAGGATTCTTAGTTGGTTTTCAATATCACGAGGAATCCTTTCCATAAGAAGGATATCATCGGCATAAAAAAGAAGATTGATGACTATACCAGTGAGAGTAGGGCAGACACAACCTTCTTTTTCCAAACAATCATTTAACTTGTCAATGTTTATGTCGAAAATGGTAGGAGACAAGGGACAACCTTGTTTGACTCTAATATTGTAGTTAATCTCTTTTGACCAACCCTCAATGTTTTTAAACTTAGCAATAACATTCTCATACATCCTTATTGTAACAACCCTCAACTCAATAGGCACTTTTATCTCTTCCAACCTATTCCAAAGGTTTTTCCTAGGAACCATGTCAAAATATTTTCTAAAGTCAACAAAACAACAAAAAAGATTGGTTTTAGTATTGCGGAACTCCTATGCAATGATCCTATAGGTAACAAGATGGTCCACAATTGAATGATATCTCCTAAATCTAGCCTGACCTTTAGCTCTTTTATCGTGACTTTCTATCCAAAGGGTAATCTTCTTTTCCAAAATAATTCCATAAATCTTGGCTAAAATTAGGCTAATCATAGTGGTGTTATAATTAGAGGGAATTTTTCTATCCCCATTTTTAAAAATAGGAACAATGAGGATTTGTGTTGAGGGTTTAGGGAAGCCCTGCTTGACTGCTAAATTGAAGAGCTTGTGTATATGAGGGATAAGGATTTGCCATCTGATTTTAAAAATTTCAGCTTCGTAGCCTTTAATGTCCTTAGCTTTCCCATTTGCAAGCTGCTTAACCCCAAACTCGATGTCATTTAAAGAAAAAACTTCTTCCTTTGTAGGGACAATAGGAATGGTGTCCATGGAATTAGGGAACTCGTAAAGACTTTTAAGGTAGGAATTCTAGTCCCTTAAGGGAATCCTATTATTTTCTTTAATATTTCATTTTAGAATTTGGCTCTAGAACTTCTTAGGATCCAACTTATATAGTTGTGAAAGTTGCTCTTGCATTTTATTGATATAGTACTTTTTTTTCTTTTAATTAGGGATTTGTACGTATTGATCTTATCGAGTTTTAAGGACTCATTAGAAGCATCCCTAATGGATTTCCTAGCAATTTTTCATTCTTTATCATACAAAGGGTTGGCCGTTCTATTATTCTTTTTATAGGACACCTCAAAAGAGAACTTGTTAATAGAAGTGGAAGGGGTAGTTGTAAAATTACGATAGAGTTCTTCAATGTTGTCATTATAAGTTATGAGATTTAATTTACTATTTAAATCCTTTAAGAAAATGCCAACTTTACTTTTGTCAAAGTGCAAATTCCTTTGATTATCATAATTCTCTTCAATGGTGCTCCTATGCATGGAAACATTTAGAGTTAGGGTTAAAGGTTTATGATCAAATTCAGGCTCATGGTCATTTAAAAGGTCAAAAGTTGTTATTTCATTGGAAACGGGGATATCAGATATCACATAATGTACAACACTACTACCTAGCCCATGAATACAAGTCATTTGGTTGGAGTTTGGACACTTCATTACTCCATTGCAAATTATTAAGTCTTGAGAGGTGCAGAGCTTGACCAACTCAATACCAAACAAATTCTCAATTAGGTCTTCACAAATTCTTTTGTAGCTATTAGATAAAACAAGGTCCTCATCTAACCATAAAGGATTATGGTTGGAGTCATTACTTAAAAGAGTAGCTTGTTTAGTTGCAATCCTAGCATTAAAGTCTCCTAACATGAGGATATTACCTTCATTTTTCAAACTATAAATATCTTGTTCTAAATTATTATAGGGACAATTGTTATCTAGATTGTTTTTCTTATAAAAAAATAGAATTAATAGGTGCAAAATAGCAAATTGCTATATACATCTTCTTAGCATTAGTGTCTGAAATTTCTATCCAAATGTACTGATTGAGAGGGTCTATCTTATGAAGTTGAGTGTGAGGAGAAATGTTATTTCTAATATAACCAGCTATGCTTCCTATCCCTCTATGGCAGGATTTTTTGTTCCATGCCAACCAAAAGACAAATCCTTCTATGTTAGGGACCTTAGACTCCTCATGCTCCTCATGCTCCCAAGTTTCAACTAGACAAATAATATATATATAGAGAGAGAAAAATATTTTCAAAGTTAGGTTTCAGACTAAATTATTATACATTTATATTTGAACAACATGTTTTCTTTTTCTTTGTTTTAAAAAAATTCTATTATTGTTATAAAAATATTTAAATTTAAATTTAAATTTTTATATTTAAATTAAATTTTTTATAACATTTTATATGTAAAAGTTAAAAGATTCGTATGATAAAATATATACAAAATATAAAAATAATAATTTAAATTTAAATATTTTAATAAAAATAGTAATTATTTTTAAAACAAAAAGAAAAAAAACATCAACCTGCTGTTCCAACATATATGTATAATTGACTCGTGAAATCTAATTTTGAAAATATTTAATATATTTTACAATTCAAGAGTAATTGTGGACAATAACATAAAACTATAGTGGACTTATTTTCATCCTCCATTTTATAGTTGTCATTATTCAATTTGTTAAACAAATTTGAATATTAAGGTATTAAGATGGACAATAACATAAAATTATAATAGATTTATCTTATAGTTGTCAATATCCAACTTGTTAAACAACTTTGAATATTAAGACAGATGGATTATAAATCATCTGATTTGAAAACAAATTCAGATCAAATTACCTCTAATCCACTTGCAATAGCTATTTAACAAACTAAATATTTTGAATGCTGCTTAACACACTGAATATTGCTCACGCTCACCCTAGACATTGAGTCTTCATATTATGTCTTTGCCCAACAGAAAAGTTCCGATAAAAAGGAAAATAACCGTGCAACGTTACCATCCGTAAACTATGGAAGCAATGATTGTGGTACTTTGGATGTCTCTTTCGTCTTAACAACAGATATCTAATGGTAGGGTGCAGAATAATTGAAGGTGGCTCCTACATCAAATTTTACAAGCTACATCGTATATAACTCTAAATCCACCGACGCCACTGAAAAAACTATCAAGCTCTAGGACGATTCCAATTGCCCGAGTCGTCTTATTCTTGTGAAGTTGGATGAGCGTTATCCATGGGTTAAAAATGTTATGATTTGCTGAAGGGATTGTCCGGAATTATGATAAGAAAGGTGAAATTAAAATTGTTTACTGTACTGTATAAATGTAGGTAGTTCAAACTTTTTATAGTTTTACTTTTTTATTTTTATTTTTTTAATTGTTTTGTTCAAAATTAGGTTAGAAATTTAGAAAAATAATTAAAAAAATGTAGATTTCAATGATTAACATTTATAATGTGTATGTTAAAGTTTTTGAAAATGTTGAATTTATTTAAACATTCAAAAACATGATTTAAAACTTGTAAAATTGTCAATTCATCAACAATAGCCTTGAGCAATTCTAATTTTTATGATAATTTTCAAAAAAAAAATTCAAAAATTTCAAAAACATAAAACTTTTAAACTAACCCTTTATTTATTCATCACTATTTCAAATAATTTATAATAACAATTTCATAGTTTACAAGTTTCTAAGTTTCTAATAATTTGTAAATATATACCGTTTTCCAATCATTTGTAATAATAATTTCATACTTCGACAAGTTTTAGATCATCTCAAATAATTTATAATAACAATTTCATAGTTTCACAAATTTCGAGCAATTTGTAAATATATGCTGTTTTCCAATCATTTTAAATAATAATTTCATACTCAGACAAGTTTTAGATCATCTGTAAACTTAATAACGAAATAATGTTTATGAGAGTAGTTTATTCATGTAGCGTTTCTCCTTTTCTCGTGGATCGTATGTATAAATCTGGCTGAATTCAACCTTTTTTTAATCAAGAACAGATCTGGTTACTACAAATGTAACTTATTCTATCTTTATCTATCTCTGAAGCCTTTCTTAAACCCTATGATAAGGTTTCTTAATGTTCCCCGTGAAGTTCGGGATTGAAAGATATTTCATAAAATATATCGTAAATGAGGTACGCGATTTTGAGACAACACGCTATTGGTAAAGTACTGTGATGTAAATGCTTGATCGCTCCCTCTCATCAGACCGGACATACATGGCGTTATACCAGCCACATGCAAATGAACTGCAATTAAAACTTGCAGGGGGGCATTAATATGGAACAACATTCTTTACTGTAATCGGGCCCTGGTATGATTGCAATTTGATGGATTAAACAATGCCCAGCAGAACTGTCTATGTCAGTTACGCGTTCATGTTCGATCCAATCATACCGACCGAAAACGAAAGCCAATAATGTTGAGACTGCACAGTGAGAGAAGTCAGATATAAAAATACTCGTTTGCTGCTATGTCCAATATCTCTTTTTTGTACTGCTATCAGTTTGTTCCTTGCAGGAATGACTCTACTGAAGGGGCAGAACATTTCCAGTCCTAATTCTGGTGGGGTTTTCATCGGAATAGTATTGGTTGCTTTGTTTGGGTTTCTTTCAGGAAATGGTGTCGAAGCCCGTCCAGCTACATTTTCCGAGGCCTTTCGAGTAACATGGGGTGCTGAACACCTTCGGCAAATGGAGGGCGGGAACGCCATTCAGCTGAAATTGGACCAGTCATCCGGTATAACCTAATCCCTTCTTTTTGCAGTTTAATATATTCGACCATTATACATAGGTCCTCATCAGAGTACAAAGGCCCTTATAACGTAACTATTTGAACATATTATTGGGATTTAATAGCGGAGCAAACTTCGTAATATGTGGAACATAGGTACTATAAAAAGTCAGGGTTTTGAAATTTTGATTGATAGGTTAACGAGAATTTGTAAAGATTTTTATTAAAATTTTGACGAAATTATTTTACTATCAGATCAATTTAACTTAATTTAATAGTTTTTTGAATTTTTTTTTGTTATTTTTATTAATTCTATCTAGCTTTAAACATTTTGTATTAAACATTTTGTATTAGTTGTTAAGCTTAAAGGTGTACATCTATTGACTATGGGCACATTTAATAGGTTTTTAGTGCTTAATCAGTTTTGTATGGACAAGATTAAATATTGATAGAATATTCTTAGTAGTCCCAATAAATCAATGGTTGTGATTGCAACCACTAACTTCGTCACTATTATAAAGACATCAGTTTAACATATGAGTGCTTGGAGTTTCATTTTCTAGGTCAACCTAAATCTTTGGCCTTCACCAGCCAAGTTCTGGACACATTGCCTCCTTCCAGCCAACTCCTTGAGTCTCCTTCAATCCACCTCTGGGTGGTTTCTCTTTCCCAACGGTTCAAGTTTTGCAAGCCGTCCTTTCAGCATTTACCAACCATGAATTTGTGGTTACAAACCGTCCTTTGAACGTTTACAAGCCACGAATTTGTGGCTGTGATAATCATATAAATAATTAACAGTGTTATTAACAGTATTATCTTTATTTCCTCCTGAAAAAAATATTTTTCCTTTTAATTTAAGTTAATTTTTTAATTAAATAATTAAATCATCACACAAAGGAAATCCCTATTAAGATTTGCGAGTTTTCATATATCAGTGATTAAATCCCTATTAAGATTTGCGAGTTTTCATATATCAGTGATTAAATTAAACATGTAATAGTAATACGATACTTTCATATTTYGTTTTCCTGTGTCGCTTATAGTACTACGATACTGCATTGTACCTTGTAGGTTGTAATATGGACTGGTTCTTCTTATCTTCCCAATGTTCATCTGGTTCTCTGAATGATATTTTCAATGTTCATCTAGTTTTCTAATTGATATTTTTAAGCTGTTCTAAAGAGTAGTTTGTTTTTTCCTTTCTTTCTTAGAGTTTGTACTGCAATACATGATCCAGATTTCTAAATTTGTTGCTTACAATGTATCGTAGGTATTATATACTTACATTTGATTGTACGTAGGCTCTGGATTCTCTTCCATGAATAAGTATCTTTTCGGACACGTGAGCATGAAAATAAAGTTCGTTCCCGGTGATTCTGCAGGAACAGTTACTGCTTTCTATGTAAGAGCTTCCTGTTTATATAAGATAATAATAAGTGGAAAAAAATCCCTTAATTCATCAACCCTTAATGAATTATGTGTCTGCAGATGAACTCCGACACAGATACAATTCGAGATGAATTGGACTTCGAGTTCTTGGGGAACAGATCTGGAGAGCCATATACTGTCCAAACCAATATCTACACTCATGGCAAGGGTAACCGAGAGCAGAGAATAAACCTCTGGTTTGATCCTTCTTTAGCGTTTCACTCATACTCTATTCTATGGAACCACTATCATATCGTGTAAGTCGAATTCGAAACGTTCTTCAGATTGATTGATTTATTAGCAATTCTGAAACTCGGTATCAAGCTTAGGGTAATGGCTAATATATACTGCAGATTCTTTGTGGACGACACCCCTATTAGGGTATTCAAAAACAACGAAGCGCAAGAGATCCTTTACCCTAAGTCTCAGCCGTTGGGAATCTATTCTACTCTGTGGGAAGCCGATGACTGGGCTACAAGAGGAGGGTTGGAGAAGATCGACTGGAGCAAAGCGCCCTTCTACGCATATTATACCGATTTCGACATTGAAGGATGCACAGCGCCTGGTAGCAATTTATGTGCCTCCAACCCTAATAACTGGTGGGAAGGTCTTGCTTATAGACAACTTAGTCCTTCAGAAACAGAGAAATACGAGTGGGTGAAAAAGAATCACGTGACCTATGATTATTGCACCGACAGGTCCAGGTACCCTGTCACACCTCCAGAATGCGCTCTGGGTATTTGAGTTCGCTCTCAGACTAATGTCGCACTGCCATGCTAGTTCCTGGAAGAAATTATCTATCTAAGTGTGTGTAAGTATGGTGTGGTCAATGTTGAAGCTATTAATTCAGTGAATTGCAATGGCTGCTCTACGTTAGAAACGTGTCAGGAAATAATTCATCAAGTGAATACTATGTCGAAGCTTTACTGTAATTACGCGCATGATATAGCCTGAATAAAATACCTACGTGCTTACTGCTCGCAGGTCTGTGACAAACAGCTATTTAGACGGATTGTATTTATGTCTCATAAACAAAATCAGAAGTTTGAGATTCTGTAATAGATATAAAAGTATTCCAGCAAATAACATGTAATTGGCAGTGCTACCTGAATTTATTTGTAATAAATATGAAACTAGTACAATATGTTAGACGGTGACAGTGCTGGATGAATTTATTGAAAAGGTAATGAGAAAAAGAATCGACAGAACATTCTATAAAAGTCGAAATGGAAATTATTTTTTCTGATTTCATTTTTTTCATTCGCTCGTTGCTTTTTCACTGCAATTTCCATTCACCACAACATCGTAATGGAAATTATTTTTTTCAATCGCGCGCTGTTTTTTCATATCAATTTTCCTGCACAGCAATTTTATAATATAACAACGCATTACTGAGGAAAAATCTATGGGGCATTAAAGAATGAGAATAAATGCGCCATCGAGAATTAAGGATTTGATTTGTAGCTACTAACCAGAGCTATATTAATCACTGTAAAGCCTTTGTTTGTTTGATGTGTGACTCGTGAGAAAAGCATATAACAACGCATTACTAGGAAAAATCTATGGGTCATTAAAGGGTGGCCTTAAATGCGCTATTGCGACTTAAGGACCTGTAGCTACTAACCATCTGCAAGTCTCTTTTTGTTTGATGTGTGACTCGCACAACTTTATCAGGAAAGTTATTTTCTTTTTGCTATCTTAATCACTACAAAGCCTCTTTTTGTTTGATGTGTTACTCGCACAACTTTATCATAAAAGGTATTTTCTTTTTGGCTATGGGGTGTTAAGAGGTAGGATTCATTGTAAAATTACAAGTATATCTTATTATAAAATTTAAATAATCATGTATTTATGTAATAAGTAAAATTAAAATTTAATAGGAAAGTTTTGTGTTTGTTTCTTTAAAAATGTTTTAATATAGTAGTTATGAGACACTTAAAACTTATAATAATGCCCCGGGGGGCAGCTCAATTGGCAAGTGCCGTGAAAATGAAGTTCCATGAGGTTTCGAGTTCAATTCCCCTGACTTACCTTGTGTGCCGCGTAAGGGGCAAAAAAAAACTTATAATAATGTATTTCTTATTCATAATTTAAAAGTTAAAGAAATAGTTACTTCATGTTTTTTAAAGTTGAAGTAGAATTAGACAAATTTAGGTGTTAACAACTATGGTGTAACAAGTACATATCTAAGTCCTCAAAACATTTTAAAAATAAATTAATGAATAAAAGTTGGGGCATATTAATCATATCCACAATACTTTAAAGCATGGTTCAATTAAAAAACACATGTTCTTGTGAACTTTTAAGTAATAAATTGTCAAAGCTATCTAATATTACCTAATTAATTTTAACTTGACCAATAACAATAATATTATCATATATTTATGATTAGATAAATAATGTTCTTATCTTAATTTGAAGTTCACCTAAAATTTAAAATCAAAACAAAGAGCTTTTTAAATAAATAATGTTCTTATCTTATAAATATTGGATGCTTTTTAAATGTGAGATTCTAACACAACTAATTTTAAGAAATTATAAAATTTTAGTAAGTTTAAAATTCTTGGAGAATGTTTATAATATTCAAAATACTAAAAAATATTTATCCTCTCGACTAATTGGGTGCACAAACAAATTAAGTTTTTCTTATTATTGCATATTAAACTCATACAATAATACATTTATATAGTTGTTGTAAGATCCAGCTTATCCCAAACTTGGAGATAGAGGGGTTGAGAGAATATCTCAACAATCTCCAACAAACCCAAACAAATTCTAATTTAAGCATTAATTCTAACACCCCTAGTAATGCTTATATCACAAAGAACAATAATACAATCAAATAACTACATTTTACAAAAAATATTTTTCAATTGTCTGGTTTGGTCTTCATTAGCGTCTCTATCCACTTCTAAACTCTAGTAGAATATGCTCCTTCTCCACCATTCATTTTCATCTTCCCCTTCATCCATTGAAGATACAATTACTTCTAACCATCGATGACGTATTTGTAATGACCAACAATTCTTGGCATACTTAAATGTGTCAACGTCCATACCTCGTTATATTTGACAGAATGATACTGAATTATTTTATTGACATGCTCCCATCTGTCAAGTACATAAAACGCTATATTCGACAATTATATAGGAGAGAAGTCTAGATACCAAATTTATCCAACAATCAATCTTACAAAGTGACCTTTTACAAACTCACAAACACACAAGGATCACAAACTGTACACATAACTAGTAGTTGTTGTTCTTGAGTTACTGAATACTCCAAGAACCACAAACTATAATAGGTTGTAGTCATAGTCAAACTAGTGATATATTCATGTACCACCACATACATCAAGAACCACCAACTTAAATTATGTTACTCTATTCTATAAGAAGTTCTTCATCATTCATTTTAAAACCAAAAATAATGATAATACATAACCAATTCAAAAAATTATCTACTGATTAATATAGCTTATTTTTTCTTCAATACGCTTGCACAACACAAATTCAAAGATTTCATGTCTTACATCGCTACCCCTGTCCTGCTAATGTTGCAAGGAAAGGATTTTCAAACTATTGGTCGAGGAAAAACCCCAATATCCTTCCATAAGGAGGATTCTCCTGCATCGTAACTCACATTACAAAAACGAAATTACACTTAATTGTGGGGATGATCAATTGGTGTGCCCTGCAATGAAACCAATCATTTCGCATTTACATAATCATTGACCATGGTTCAACAACATCTCTTGTGTTAGAATTGCAAATGTGGAAAACACAATTCACATATGATAATCAATAATCACACACATAAGAAACACATAGATTTCATGTGGTTCACCCAAACATTGGGCTACGTCCACCAAGCATAGGTATCAGTTGTCTTATTATTCAGATCATGGAGATTACAACAACTTCACTAATGCATCTCTCACTCTGTCTTGCCTCTCCCATTTGCCTCTATGGGATTACATAAATTTATATACATTTACACATGAAACTGATTATTAAATGTAATTTCATCCATATCCTAACTTGGTCTTATTGGTTACAACCAACGTTGGATTATAGAATCTAAAATCCTAATCCTGGAGGAATTCATTATCACCAGATTCCAACAATATCCACCTTCACAACAATTAACCTGATACCTTTCTCCTTCCTTTTGTTCATCACCCTTTCTGTAAGCCAAGAGAAGCCAAGCACCATCATAGTTTCTCTAAAAGTATTGGTTTTGTGAACATGTCTGCATAGTTCTCTTTTGTATGCACTTTCCCAAGAGAGACTCCATGTTCATTGATGACCTGTCTTACAAAATTGTACTTGATAGGTATATGTTTTGTTTTACTGTGATAGGCTTGATTCTTAGCCAAGTGAATAGCACTTTGACTATCACAAAGTAACTTTACTTTGTCTTGCATCCTTCCAAACTCACCAAACAAACCTTTCAACCAAACTGCCTCTTTGAAAGCATGTGAAGCAGCTAGGTATTCTACTTCTATAGTGGATAAAGCAACAATGTTTTGTATCTTTGGCATCCAACTAATAGCTCCACCTGCAAGAATAAAGACATACCCTGAAATCAACCTTCTCTCGTCCAAATCACCTGCAAAATAAGAATCAACATATCCACATACTAATTCACAATCACTGTTATAAGTGATACAATAATCACTTGTGCCCCTCAGATACCGAAGCACCCATTTCACTGCTGCCGAGTGCTCTTTACCTGGATTTTCCATATATATGTTGACAACTCCAACTGCATGTGAAATGTTTGGCCTTGTACTAACCATTGCATACATTAGACTTCCTATTGCATTAGCATATGGTATTCGAGACATATATTCATTTTTTTTATTTTTTACTAGGACATAAGCTTGAAGAAATATTAAAATGGGAAGCCAAAGGGACTAAAACTGGTTTCACATCGTTCATACCAAACCTCAAAAGTATCTTCTCAACATAATTTTTTTGTGACAACCAAAGCGTACCATTCCTCCTGTCTCTGAATATATCCATGCCCAAAATCTGCCTTGCTGCTCCTAGATCTTTCATATTGAACGTCCTATCCATCTCAGCCTTTAACCTGTTGATCTGAGTTATTCTTTTTTTTGCTAAAAGCATATCATCAACATACAATACTAAGATAATGAATATGCCATTATTCAATTTCTTAAAGTAGACACAATGATCATACTCACCCCTTGTATAATTCTGGCTCACCATGAAAGAGTCAAATTTCTTGTACCATTGTCTGGGTGACTACCTCAAACCATACAATGATTTCTTGAGCCTGTAAAAAAATTTCTTGGTGTGATTCTGAACTAACCCTTCAGGTTGTTCCGTGTAAATTTCCTCATCCAAATCTCCATGTAAGAAAGAAATTTTAACATCTAGCCACTCCAAATCCAAATCAAGTAATGCAACCAATGCTAACACAATTCGAATTGAAACAGACTTAACAAATGGTGAAACAATCTCATGAAATTCAATACCTTCTTTCTGAGAATATCCTTTCGCAACCAACCTTGCTTTGTACCTTTCCACCTTATCATCAACACCCTTCTTCAACTTGTAGACCAACTTGAAACTTACAATTTTCCTTTCTCTTGGAAGTTCTACCAGGTCCCACATTGCATTCCTCTCTAATGCCTTAATTTCATCCTTCATTGCTTCTTTCCATTTATCACTGTTAGAACCCTTCACAACTTCTTGATAGCACGAAGGTTCATCATCATTAGTACTTAAATAAACTGATGAAACAAAACCATCATACCTTCTTGGTGGATTTTTGACCCACGTAGACCTCCTTAGGGAAGTTTGTGGCTCATCCACATTATGTTGATTGTTATCATCAACCATGTCTTCCTCTGCAAGAAACTCTTCATGAACATCTTCATAAAATTGTTCATGTTCACTTTCATCTGTATTTGAATTGGTTTCAATCTGAATTTGTTGATACTTAGGTACTTCTTCTTGTTTCATTTGAACATCTACATCTGATTTGATGAGAGATGCTTCATCAAATATTACATCTTTGTTAATGGTTATCTTTTGGGTAGTAGGATCCCACAACCTGTACCCCCTAATACCATCACCATATCCAACAAAGATAAGCCTTTTTTTATTTTGGATCTAGTTTAGAACGTTGATGTTTTGGAATTAGAGCATAGGCTTTACAACCAAAAACTTTAAGATTAGAATCACTACAAGGATGACATGTCCATACCTCTTCTGGAATTTTGCACTCTATTGTTGTTGATGGTGATCGATTCACCAGATAACAGGTTGTAGTTACTGCTTCTTCCCATAGTTCCTGCTGCAAGTTGGCGTTACTAAGCATACTCCTTTCTCTCTCTAGAAGAGTCATGTTCATGCGTCCAACAACTCCATTTTGCTGAGGAATATAGACAGTTCTTTTATGCCTATCAATCCCAAACTCCTTGAAATAGTTCTCAAATTCCATCGACGTAAATTCACCACCATTATCAGTTCTTAAACATTTAATGGACCTACCAATGCTCTTTTCTACCAAAGCTCTAAACTATTTGAAAATAGTGAATACATCAGCCTTTCTTTTCAACATATAGATCCACACCTTCCTAGAGAAATAATCTATAAAAGTAACAAAATAAGATGATCCTTCATATGAAATAGTAGGGGATGGTCCCCAAACATCAGAATGGATATAATAAAGGATTCCTTCACTGGTGTGTCTTCCAGTTTTAAATTTMTGCCTATTMTGTTTTCCATAAATATAGTGCTTGCAAAAATCTAACTTTAAAGACTTTAGACTAGGAAGCAACTTGCAATCAAATAATACCTTCAATCCCCTTTCTCTCATATGGCCCAACCATTGATTCCACAGTCGAATAGAATCACTGTCATTCTCGGATACAATTATCGCATGATCTGACTCGGTTCTTCCTTCTAACAGAAACAAGTTACCAACCTTCTTTGCTTTCATAACCAGTAGGATTCCTTTGTAAACTTTCATAACTCCACCTTGAACAATACTCTTATATTTTCCAGTGTCTAAGACTCCCAAAGAAATTAGGTTCTTCCTAAGCTCAGGTATATGTCTCACATCAGTTGGTATTTTAACAGTTCCGTCAAACATATTAACTCAAATGCTACCAATTCCCACAACTTTACATGAGATATCATTTCCCATGTAAACTATTCCATCATCTATAGATTGGTAAGTAACAAACCAGTGTCTATGAAGACACATGTGATTTGAAGCACCCGAATCTAATAACCATTGTTGATCATGACATGAACCAATACTAATTGATAAAACTACATCGGTCATACCTGAACCTGTTGTTGAACCTGTTTCAGATGTGTTTGCTTCGTTCGTCTCTTTTGGAGGGTCTTCTTTGGAGGCTTGTTGTCTCTTCCAACAATCCTTCTTCATGTGTCTAGATTTTCCACAAAACCAACACTTAATATTGCTCTTTCTGCCCTTCGAATTTGACCGAGAGAAATCCCTCTGACCCTGTCCTCTTTCTTTAGGTCTTCCTCTAACCATCATCGCCTTAGATGTAGAGGTTTCTGAATTGGTTTTATTCCTTGTTTCCTCAAACAGTAATGCTCGAACAATAACATCAAACTCAATACTTTCTGTTGTGCTAAAACTAATAGAGGTAACAAAGTGATCCCTTGATGCGAGCAAAGAAAACAATAATGTAATTTCTTTGTCTTGAGAATCAAATTTCACTCCCCTTCTAGTCAACTAAACTAAGAGAGTATTAAAAGTATTTAAATGATCATCTATTTTTGTACCTTCCTTCATGCATAGAATGTACAATTGTCTTTTAAGGAAGATCCTATTCATCAAGGATTTCATCTTATACAAGCTTTCCAGCTTCGTCCATAAACCGATTGTTGTCTTCTCTGAGACAATATTGGAAAAAACATCATTAGCCAAACACAGGCATATGGAAATCAGTGCTCTCTCATCGATCTCATCCCACTCTTCATCTGTTATGGTCATGGGTTTCTTTGATTTTCCTAAAAGCGCCTTCACCATGCCTTGTTGCACAAGTAGATTGTGCATCTTAACCTTCCAGATCTCAAAATTGTTCTTTCCATTGAACTTCTCGATTTCAAATTTAGCACTCTGAGTTTTCTCCATTAGCAGAAGAAAAAATTCCAAAAAATTATGCTTATAAAACCAAGGCCCTTTAAAAAATATGTGGACGAATACACTCATACTAAAGGAATTGTTGTCTTATTATTCAAATCATGGAGATTACAACAGCTTCACTAATACATCTCTCACTCTGTCCTGCCTCTCCCATTTACCTCTATGATATTACATAAATTTATATATATTTACACATGAAACTGATTATTAAATGTAATCTCATCCATATACTAACTTGGACTTATTGGTTACAACTGACGTTGGATTATAGGATCTAAAATCCTAATCCTGGAGGAATTCTTGGTCACTAGATTCCAACATGCCGATCCAGATTGAAGAAACTTCGGTCGTTAATGTTTGATTTGAATGTGAGCTTATGTTAAACGCATTTGATGTTGTGGTTCCCTCTTTGGCAACGAATCTCACTCCATCAACAATCTCATCACCTTGGAAATAACGTTATTCCTTTGTTGTTAGATCGACCACATTTTTCCAAGGAGTGATATCAGATGTTCTATGCATGCCCATTTGAGATAGCACATTGACTAAGGCCTCTTTTTTTTGTCGACCGGGAGGTGGTATTTGATAAAGGAGAGCACTTTCTTCAGGGTTTGATGGTTATAGGGAGATCATAAATGATTTGAATCTCTCACGCAAGAAATCAGTGACTCTGTCACAAAACACACAGAAAGAAATGACACAATGCAACAATTAATATACAACACTCTAACTAGCTATTTATGATATTCCTACATATTTACAGATGATCGACTATGAAGAGTCTCACATATTCATATCCCTCTCGTAAGGGATTTAATCCATTTAATCCATAACTAGATCTCATACCATCTCAGAATAATTGGACGCACACAACAATCACACTTTTCTTATTATTGCATATTCAACTATGATACAATAACACATTTATATATTTTTTTGCCAGATCCAACTTATTCCAAAAATTGGAGATAGAGGTTGAGAGAATATCTCAACAATCTCAAAAAAAACCAAACAACTTATAATGTAAGCATTAATTCTAACAAATCCATCTTAATTCTGGATCTATCATGGGTGGATAGCCATCAATCCTTATATATGCAAACATTTCCTCAAGTTTTGTACTCTAAAAACTATTTGCATGTAGCATGTCAACTCCATGTTGACCACGGAAGGAATTGAAATCTCCTTCGTACTCAACTCACCATTCAAATATTTTAACCAAGATTCATCTTAACTTTGGATCTATCATGCACTGAAAGGAATCAAATCCCTTGAGATGCAAACATTTTTTAGAGTACACAATTTGAGGAAATGTTTTCATCTCTAAGGATTTTATGGCTCTCAACCCATGATAGATTTGGAGCTAAGACAAATTGGTGTATGATACCCCCTTGTTTGTGGGACAAATGACCCCCTTTGCTCAATGATTTTATTGCTAAAGTTTACGGAGGTATACATACCCCTCCCCCCTCTCGATTTGAACTTGTGAACTCTTAGAAGAAAACACATATTCTTAATCATTAGTCCCATATATATATATATATATTCCACTTGTCAACTCCATGTTGACCACGGAAGGGATTGGACATATCCCTCATACTCAACCCACTGTTCACATGTTTTACCATAACAATTTTNTTTTCAATTATATATATATATATATAGAGAGAGAGAGAGAGAGAGAGAGAGAGAGAGAGAGAGAGATTAGTTGATATTGAAATATTTTACTTGTTAGTAACATTTTTTAAATGACATTTGTCAATTCCATATTAAGCATTGAAGGAATTGCACATCTTCGATCATATGAAGAAGTAGAAAGTACCTATGCACCCAATAATAGTTTTTTATTATCGGTTACTCTCTTTATATATAAATTGATATATAATTGTTTTTTTTAAATGGCACATGTCAAGTCCATATTAAGCATTGAAATATTATTTTACTTAAGGTGGATATGGAAATATTTTATTTATGGCTTACATTAAAATATTGTTTTAAATGCCATTCAACTCCATGTTTAGCACTAAATGAATTATACTTCTCACTCCTGCTAGGTTTTATTGGTAATAATTTATAAAAAATGCACTAAAGGAATTACACTTCTCACTCATACTAGGTTTTATTAGTAATAATTTTTTTTAAATGGCACATGTCAAGTCCATATTAAGCATTGAAAGATTATTTTACTTAAGGTGGATATGGAAGTACTTTATTTATGACCTACATTAAAATATTTTTTTAAAGGCCACTTGTGAATGCCATGTTGAACACTAAAAGAATTACACTTCTCACTAATACTAGGTTTTATTGATAATAATTTATAATATATATATATATATATGAAATTTTGATGGTTACATGAGTTTTAATTCATCAATATTTTCATAGAAAAAATGGTAGAATAGTAAATATCAACCCGTATCATATATACACATGCACCATTTTTTTACTTTTTAATTTTATTTTCATTTTTTGTTATTAATTTATTTATTAAACATGTTTAAAGTATAAATGAGGATAGGAAACCCTAGAGAAACCCTAAATTGCTATTTAAGTATAAGTAAATATTATATAAATAAACTAATAAATTATTTGATCAACAAGAATTTGAATGATTGAATTTTATGGAATTAAACTGTGCCATAATTCTTAAAATGCATTGGACACTCCACCCATCATCAAGGACACATCAAGCTATATTAATAATAGTAAAGAGTGTCTATGGTGTCCACTAGAACTATTATCATGGACACATCATACCATTAACACTCTTTACTATGGTTAATTTAGCTTGATGTGTCCTTGATGATGGGTGGAGTGTCTACTTAGAAACGTTTGGAACCTACAGAGTCAAATTTAGATACAACATACCAAAATATCAAGAATTTAAATTGTTGAAGATAGACACAAATATCAATTTTATTGGTTTTAATGGTGAAGAGATTAAAGAGAAAATAATCCTTTATAACTTCTTGAATTTTAATAAAATAATTTTTTTTAAATGAATTAAAATAAAACAAAAAATCGATATTATAAAAAATAATTACAATCAATCAATGCTCTTGTCATTAGATCATGAATTGATCAAATAATACCATCAAGTTCACTAAAAATTTAAATAGTATTTTATAATGTTCACATTTAAATTTTATTTACAATCTCATTAGATTAGGGTTATGATCTGCAATTCAACCTCAAAACTAAAAATGGAGCAATAGAGTGTGCACTGGCAAACAAAAAACTAAGAGAGAGTTGCACACCAAAGACATAGAGATTTCAAGAAGATGTTTAGAGTAACATAAATAATCATCAATTTCATTGAACAAAAGAGGGGCACCCTTTATTAGGATGGGTGACTTTTCCTCAGTATATAGAAAGAAGTTGTTTCTTTATTTTATGGAGCGCTCTACTTAGTGAGGCTAACGAAAGTTGTTTAAATTATTATTGATTCACATAAACTGATGCAATAATAGTAATTATGGAGCACCAAATTCAACTAGAATGGAAAGGGTTGTTTACAAAATAACAAGCTAACACAATTGACATACTGATTATTTAGTAGGAAGTTCCCTACTGAACAAGATTGGCGAGGGAAGTTTACAATGGAATCTACTGACACTTTTCTAAATTTTCTCATGCTGACTGGCGAAGGAAGGATTGCTCCCTTCTTGGTGGCCCAATTCCTCCTTTTTTATATTCAAAAGAATACTTTCTTCTTCCAACAAGTGAGGGAAGGAGCGTTTCAAGGTCATTGTAGAAATCCACTTGTCCTGCACTAGTGTCTACCCCTTTCGACCCACAAGATCATAAACATATTGTTGATAGTGAGTGGTGTAGATATTAGAATCTAGAATAGTATATGCTAGTGGAGGAGGCTAAAAATATGGGATATTGTCCACCAGATGATGTACAGTGATTGCCTCTTCAAAGAGCGATGGCTGGAATAGCTTGAGATTGTTCACATTGTTCACATTGTGGATGTCGAGTTGTGGTGGAAAGTCCGAGAGACATGCATTCTTGCCAATTATTTCCAGATCTGTGTATGGACCATAACACAGTGGGTGGAAATTATGGTGGTGTCCTTTGAAGTATTCCTTGTCTAAAAAGAACTACTCATGATTTCCTGGACCAAAGACCAAGGGCATGAAACATTTATCATGGATTTTCTTTACATGATCTTGTGCTTATTGTAAGGAAACTACAACCTGTGAATGACGTTTTGCTATGTTGTGAATGAATATATACATTGAGCATTACTATTATTGCTGGCATGCATACCTTGAAGGTGCAATAATGAGGGGAATCTCTTAGGGAACAAGGGGATGAAATCCAACACAAGCCTCAAAGGGTGAGAAACAAGTGGAGGAATGTGTTTCTCGATTATAGCTATGTTGAATGAGGTGTAGATAATATTCCCACTATTTATTATTGGCAAAGTAGTTCTGAATAGAGTGGACCAAAGTACGGTTGACAATATCTGCCTACTCATTAGTCTAGGGGAGAAATGCAGTGGAAAAATGAAGTTGGAAACTGAGCGAGGACCAAATATTACGCTAGAGGGTACTAAGGAAACATGAGTCTCGATAAAAAATAATACGACTGGGTAAATCAAAATGAGGCCACACGTGATGGAAAAAGAGGTCGACGATATGTGTAATAGTAGTAGTTTTATGATAGGGGAGAAACATATCCATCTTATAAAAACGACACACTATGACCCAAATAACATTGTGTTTATAGAGAGTTGTAGGGAGACCACTCAAAACTTCCATGGAAACGGATTCCCATGGATGAAAAGGCATGGGTAATGGTCGGTAAAGACCATGGATTCAATTAAATGGCTTACTTTGTGAATAGAGAGAGCAGGTGTGGATGAATTTTTCCTCTTGCTTGGGCAGCGCAAGCTAGTAGAAATGGAATTGGAGATGAAGAATGGTCTTGGGTATCAAAAAATTCCCCCCGCATGAAGAGTCACATTCTTTGTGGATGAGAATAATATGATCCTCTCTCTGCAACACACATAATTGATTGAGTTTATAGAGCCAACTGTCACATATTGTGTAGTGCATAAAGGTAGTTTGGTTGATGATGATAGGTTCTTGCAAAGTTGTCCATACTTCACCAAAACACATATATGTAACATACAATGCTTTTCAGGGGTCATAAGATGCACAACAAACCTCTAAAATGTGTTGAACCTGCTATAGAGGCTGACTGAATGAGTCAACCGCCTTGTTGGAGGTACCCTTCTTATATTTAAGGACCATGTGGAACTGTTGAATGTATGCTTCCCACTTTAAATGACGTTGTTCCTAGATCTTACTCTGTGAATTTATGAATATCAGTTGGTGATGTTTTATATGGAGGATTGTCTCTTTTCCTGGAATGTAATGGCACCACTACTTCAGTGCCTGCACCAAGTTGTATAATTCCTTGTCATATGTGTAGTGTCCCCAAGGCCGAGCCGGCTGTAAACCAAGTTCTGAAAGGAATTGTGATTATGTTTTATAGGATGGTGAGCCAAGTTCTTATAAGCTGGAGACTTATGTGTTGTTAGGCCAGGGAGCCTAAGTGTTGAAGGCCATGAGCCTACTGTTGTACTTGTATGTATGCAGAACATTTAATAAAATATAAACACCGCCAGGTGTAGACCGACAACGATGAATGAGTGAAGGGGGACTGAGTATCCACAAAGTGGGCAAGGAATTAGGGGCTGGAAGGTCAGAAAGGGGCTAAGTGTTGAGCCTAGGGGGGATTAAGACTGGGAATAATATTTTAATATTATTCCAAAAGATATGTGCATCATATGTTTTTATCCTAAGTCCTTTTGGAAGGACGCATGATTTCCCAAGTGGTGGGAGGAACGTGTGCTGGTGGAACACATGCAGTTCCATGGGTGACAAGTGTCAACCCTGGTGCATGTGAATAAAACAACCAGGGTGAGACATGAGAAGGGGCGATTCCCATTCAACCGGATTGTCTGAACACGTACGTAGCTCTGAACAATATGACTATCCCGACTCCTGTAGAGAACCTCCATGAGACCCTGTGACTTGAATGTCTGTGTCTGATTCTGAGAAATCCCGTGTGTGTAACCCCAGCCTACGAGAACCCTGTGTTGATTTCGAGGAATAGTCTTTGCTTGTTCAAGAAAGCTAAGCGAGCCTATGCGAGAATTCCCTGTTCCGAAGCCGTGACTGTGAATCCATCCTGTGATTGCCGAACCAGTTTTTGGAAGGCCCATGTCTGTTTTCCCATGGGATTGTTGAGACTACGAAGTACTGGACTGTGTGAGGCTTGTTGGCCTATGAGTGACTCCCTCCAGGTGAGAGAGTTCGCAGGGGAAGGAGAGAACTCCTGGAAGGAACCCTGTAGTTGCGATAGAGCCCGAAGACTTTTGGTCCGGCCTGTTCCTGTAACCCAAGGTAAGGTAGATTGGAAGCCGAAGGACTGTCCAAGCGACAGAGAAGGTGCATTCTCCTGGGGTAGAACATGCATGTGGGGAATGAGGGTCTGTGGGAAGTGAGCGTGGGAGATTCCTTGGAGAGAATCCCTTCCTTGTGGTTGTGTGTGACTGTTTTCCCTGTAACCTCAGCCTAAGCCTAGATTCCTTGCCTTGGGGTGGAGCTTAGTCCCAGCTCAGGGCTGACCCACTGCAAAGTTGATGAGCAGTGCGTTCTAAGGCTGGGAGGTTTGTGGAAGGCCTGCATTTGGTTGGTGGATCCCACCATTGTTACAAGATAAGTGTCTAACTATGTTTCATCACATTTTATCATGTCTCTACTGTAAATGTTATCATGTTTTCCGCTGTGTATACGAATTAATATGGAATGCTATGGATTGTTTAATTATAGCAGTAATGATACATTTTACTCTGAGTTAAATGTGTTTATTTGTTTAAATGCATGGGATATATAATATCTGTATGAGCTTTGTACAAATGGTGTGTACAAATGGGTATCAGAGCACGAGTAAGCCCAGAGTTCCTGTGTACAGAGTAAATGAGTTAGAAATGGGTGTGCACTACAAATTGGTATCAGGCGAAGGTTTGACCGAACCTAGATGGTGATGGAGGCAGTCTTTAGGCCCGAGAATCTTGAGAAGTGGGTTTGGAAGGGATAATTTTGGACCTTGGTTTTATTCAGTGTCAAGTAATTGCTTGATCGTGCTTACGAGCTCAAGAAGTATAACGGCGAGTGAAACCGCGGTGGTGTGGTCTCTGGCCATAGGGAGACAAGTCTACACCAATGGTGTTAGAACCTTAGGATCTGGCCCCAGGAGAGGCCCGAGTACTGACCATCGGATCCTAGAAATATGTGTATAGAATTAAAATTTCCTTTTTGAAATACAAGAGTGTGGAAATGCTTGATATCACGAAGTGGAGTGGTTAGGAGCCGTCTGGCCAGAGTCATATCTCGATCCGAGAAAACCCATCACATCCCGTGAGATCACATTGGGAGATAATAGAAGGTTAAACCACCTGGGAGACTAGGGGTGAAAGCTACGAAATAGATCAAGACCATCCGAAAGACGGAGGAAACGTGTCATGAGATTTCCCATTACGGGAAATCAGGGCTCCTTGATATCGAGAGTCCGCGAAGGAGGTGGGGGTACCATGGTAAAAGTCCGAGGGAGCGATCACGAGCCATCCATCCGGTTAGGACGATGAATCGAAGACTATCTGACATACTCGAGTTCGGCATTCGCTTGAATCCACGAGGAAATATTTTGACATTGGAAAGTGCGAAACCTAGATAGGAGGTATGATTGTGGTCATATAAGGGGAGGTCAATAGCGAACCAGTATAGACCTTAGGGCTAATGGGAGTTAGAGTGCATCGGCATTTGGAAGACCAAAACCGTGAAAAGGATAGGGACTTTCCATGGTGGAAACCTCGGGCATTCGTGGGTCATCAATTTAGAGATAGCCTTGCGTGTTGAAGATTGCGTTTGGTCGGGGGATTGGAGTTCCTTTGACAAAGAACTTGGACTCTTGTTGTGATAAATCCTGACCATACTATAGAGGCGTTAGCATGTGGCTAAGTCAGATGAGCGGGCCGAGATTCCTTGGTGAATCTTAGTTAGCACAGCGGCCGTCCAGATGTGAAAGATCTAGCAGATTGGATTTTCTAGGAATGGATGTGGACACATGGGAGATATGCAGGTAATGTGGGGAGGGTTCGAAAAGAGAAGTGAAAGAGTGGTGGGACCCTGTGAGTGTCACCAAGCGTGGCGAGGATCCTCAAAGGTGCACCACACCACTTTGGTAAGGCGGCAGTTGTGTTTGTGAGCAGAAGATAAAAGGTAAAACAAAATTTCCCGGAAGTCCAAGGGTTGGAAAGGAGAGTTAAATGGGATTTCTCTGATGCCAGGGACTTTCGAAACCACAGAGGCTCCAAGTCCCAAGGTACAAAAAACCGAAGTTCTGAAATCTCGAAGTGTCGAAAATGAAAGCTTCGGAAACCCGAAAAATGAAGTCCTGAATTGCAGAGCCGAACGAGAAGTTCAGAAAACTTTTGGAATCAAAATGTCTTTTGTTCTTTGGTATTAGTTATAAATCTTGAAGATTGTTCACAGAGGTTTAATGGCACGATAAACTTCGATTTTATTTTCCGCAGTCGTGTGCGAAGAGTTCATGAAAAGGAGGTCAAGACTCAGTTAACCTTGGCCAGTATGGAGTAGGGAAAGGTGCTTAGATTACCCCAAAATAGAAGGCCGAGCAGGGAAGGAAAGGATGTTAACCACGAATGGAAGGATCGAACTCAATGGGCATGGAAAAGAGAAGGATAGGGGAGGACCACATAATGAAAATCATTGAAGGAGTTCAAAGGCCGAACTCCGGTATTGTAGTAGAAAGCTCATGAAAATGGGGGATCGACGAGTGCATTAAACTTTAAAACTTAGAAGAGCACGGAAAAGAAGTAGAGAAGAAAATTGAGAAGGGAATAGACTCAAGTACGATGGAGAGTTGAAAAACCCATGAAAGAAGAAGAATTTCGAGGAGCGGTAGCCAACATGTTAGTCACTCCCAAAGACATTCTAGCAGGGAAACACCTGGGCAGTTCAAGCCCATCCCCTACCCGGAAAAGAGATACAAAAAATATGGAAGGAGAATTGAAGGAGAGAGACCAAACAAGATTAAGCCTCCAACATTAGATGGAGAACATAAGAAGGAGGAGAATGTCGAGACATGGTTGCTTGGAATGAAGAAATACTATTCGCAGGGGTATTACATACATCGCGAAGGAAAAGAATTGCAATGTATATGCAATGGCCAGAGGAAAGAGAAAGCATCCATGTGGTGGGATAGGTTTACTCTGAGGTGCAACATCAGGAGAGAAAAGAGGTCCGTGGAAGGGGAGTTTAAGTGGTATTTGAGGAAAGAAATACGTGGACTGATAGAAAGGGTAGGGAATTCTTTGAATTCCAAGTTGTTGATATATGACCATTGTTGAGAATATGAGCGAAATTTTTCTAGAACTTCTTGATATGTTCCATTCATCAGGATAGTACATTTAAAATTGATGTCACGGTGGGCTGCCACCTTCCATGAGTGAAAGATTCAATATGACGATCCTAAAGACCATGGAGAGACCATCCCGGAGAAAATTGAAATGCTTGTATGGTGACAGGAGAAAGGGTATCCTTGGAGAGGAGTGGGATGATCAGGAGGAAATTTAAAAAGAAGAACGAGAGAAGGGAAGCGGCCTTCCCTTGCAGGAGTCCTTAGGGGCAGTCATATTTTACTGAGAACCTAGGAAGGTTGAAGGGAGTGAGAAGATGCAAGGCCTCCACCTATAGAGTGTTAGGGTTGTAAAGGAAACCTTAGAGTACAGGCTGAGAAAAGAATAAAGAAAGAAGCACATCCATCTTGGTGTGGTACAGCAGTGGAGGGATATAAATGATAGAATGTAGAAAGGATCTACGGCCTTGGACAATACTTGAAGGTACTGTCGCACATTATTGAAGTGGAGGTATGATCAACAGCCGACCACTTGTTATTTATTTTGGTGATTCGAGGGCTAGCCATATTTATGTAGATCTTAGAGTGGTGTACAGTTTACATCTAATGAGAAGCAAACATGAGAAGTATTGTTTAGTGTAGTTAGCCACAAGGACCAAGAGAAGGTCAGGTGGTTAAGTCTTGTTGCAGTGACATAGAAAGGAATGAGCACTAAAAATTTTAAGATTGAACATTGCCTTTGGGCTCATATGATTACAGTAGGATGAATTTGGTTGGATCAACACAATACCCCTTTTAGTTGTGGCTAACAAAGAGAGGTTCCACATGCACAGGAAGCGAGAGGAAATCAATTATGAGTCAAAAGAATTCCAGTACATGGTATAGGGGAAATATCTGACCATGCAACTAAAGAAATATTCTGAAAATTTTGTCAATTATTTGCGGCTCCGAATTGGAAAAAGAAGCATCCGAAGATGTAGTATCGAATTTGGAGGACCATGAAGTACTCAAGGAGTTCAAAGGATGTATTTCAAGATATACACGGACTACCTCGAGGAGGACATCAATTTCTATAAATTTGATGCAGAACATGTTTTGGCTCCTTTAGGATGAGTATGCTAGAGATGAAAGATTTGCGGTACATCTGAAGAAGTGCAAAGAAAGGTTACATTCACCCGGTGTGTCCTTGTGGAGCCAGGTCTAATACGTGAAGAAACGATGGGACATTGAGAGTACATGCATTGATTTTCAACGATTGATCAGGTCATTGTCAAAAAAGAACAAGTACCCTCTACCAAGGATTGATGATCTTTTTGATGAGTTGAAGGATACAAAATATTTTCGAAAATAGATCTCTCCGTCGAGGATATCACCAAGTGAAAAGGATGAGACATATCCAGCAAAAGGCAGCACTTTAGAACAAGGTATATGGTCATTATGAGTTCCGCGATGGTACTTTATTTGGATTGTCCGACGTGCCTATTGTTTTCATGTGCTTAATGAATGAATTGTGTGTTCAGAAATTATTTGGACAAGTTTGTCATAGTCTTCTTGGGCGACATCTTGGTGTATGGCCCAAGGCGAGGAGGGAAGAACATAAGGCAACTTTTGAGAATATGATGCTTGCGGGTGTTGAGAGAGAACACCGGTATGCAAAACTAAGCAAATTACTCATTTTACCAAAAGGCAAATCCATTACTTGGGACATATTATATCTAGAGAAGAAGGGATCGTTTAGCCAAATCACGAAGAGTACAGACCATTCAAGAATGGCCAGCGCCGAAGAGTGTGGCAGAAGTTAGATCTTTTATGGAGTGCGACAAGTTACTATAGGAAGTTTATAGTTGGATTCTCAAGATAGCTCATTCTATCACTTCCTTGCAAAGGAAAGGAGAAGAAGTTCAGTGGTGAAGAATGTGAGAGCATCTTCCAGTGATTGAAAGCGGTGAGTAACTAGTGCTCTGATCGAGATTGCGGATCAAACAAAGGATTACGTGGTATGCGGATGCATATAAGGAGAGTGGGAGGAGTTCGACTGAGAGAGTTGTAGTTTGTTATGAATCCAGAAGTTGAAAGGAACATGAGAAAAGAATTATGCCACTCACGATTTAGAGGTAGCGTGTCGTCCGCATGAGGAAATGGAGACATTACCTCATGGGAAAGATTGAGTTGAAACGGAACCATAACGGTCTAAAGTATTTATTTGATCGGCCGACCTTAAATGCCAGACAATCAGATAGCTGTTTCTATCAACGAATATGACTTTGATGTCAAGCATATCAAAGGGAAAAGAAAATAGGAGGTGGCTAAATACTGTTGAGAAAAGTGCACGAATTACATGCTACAACCATTAGCATGTACCATCGAGATGAAAGAGACAAAGGAAATTTTTGGAAGGCGCAAATGTTGATTTGTGAGTACAAAATATTGTAGCAAATCTGACGTGAGAGAGACCATAGACCAGAGGAAGTTGCCAGAGATTAATGGGTTGCCACGTATAAAAGCAGTGTATGTAACCAATAGAGATTGAAATTCTAAAGGAGATGCATAAACGTGGCTTATCTTTGGACATCACGGATATCGAGAGGAAGGCGTAGCGTGAGTCAAAGGCCATTATTTTTGGGCGGGTTTGAAGAAAGAAATCACATAATACATACGCCCGGTCTTGTAAGGTCTGAAAGATTAAGGTGGAGCATAGGCACCCAATAGGGTTATTCTGACCTTTACATTCTGAATGGAAATGGGGCCATTAGTATGATGGGTTTCATCATAGGATTACCTAGAATAAGCAAGCATCATGATTCAATCTTGGTGGTGGTGGACAAGCTTACTAAAGATGCCATTTTATTCCAGTTAAGCTAACTCACAAGGAAACAAATGTTGCTGATATCTTCTTAAAATAAGTTGCATGATTACGCAGGAATTCCTAAGACAATTGTTAATGCGATGAGATCGAAATTCACTTCAAATTTAAGGAAAATTCAAAGTTAGGAATAGTCTGAACTTTAGTCACCGGTATCATCCACGAGTGCGATGAATGACGGAGAGAGTGAACAAAGTAATAGAACACATGATGAGAATGTGTATGATGGATAAACCATCAAAATTTTGGGAAGACTACACGCATTTGGTAGAATTCACCTACAATAATAGGTATCATGCATCATTGAGATGAGCCCATTAGGCGCTTTATGGAAGAAAGTGCAACACTCAGGTGAGTTGGGATAATCCATGTCGATGAGTAGTAGTTGGGCTAGGTTGCTCAAAGAGATGGAAGACAAATGATAAGAATTAAGCATAATTTAAAATTTTCCCAAGACGGAAAATTCTGTCCCGATAGTAACAAAACCATAGAGGAATTCAAAGTGGGTGATCATGTTTTCCTGAAATTGAAAAATAACAGGAGTTCAATTTGGGAAGTTGCACCAAGTTAGAACCAAGATTTTGTAGGCCATTTGAGATCCAGGAAAGGATTGGGTCGGTTGCATACATGCTTGCATTACACTGCATCTATGACTATACATAAAGTGTTTCATGTTTCTGCTTCTTAAGAAATATGTACTGATGCTAATCATATTATCGATTGGGCTGTGATTCAAGTGGAACCGGATGGTGTCATACAGATTGCATCCTTGTACACCTGTGGATGGGAAAAAGCAGCTCGGAATCGAGGCTACGGAAAACAATAAAAGGTCCAGTGGACTGAAATACAGTCTGAGGGCCGACATGTAGGAGCATAAGAAGAGGTTATCTTGAGCGAGTACGCATCTTTGAAGTACAGAAAGCAGAGCCGATTGCAAAATAAGGAGGGAATTGCTTAGTGTCCCAAAATTTGGAGCACTTATAAACCAAGTTAAAGAAAAGGTGTGATTATATTTTATAGGGTGGTGAGCCAAGTTCTTATAATTTGGAGACTTATGTGTTGTTAGGCCGAGGGGCTAGAAGTGTTGAAGGCAGAACTGTTTGTTGTACTTGTATGTATGCGAACATTTAATAAAATATAAACCACGGCCCAGTGCGGAATGGAGCCATGATGAATGATGAAGGGGTATCCCACAAAGTGGGCAAAGGGAATTAGAGTGGAAGGTGGGGAAAGAACAGATGTTGAGCCCTGGGGTCTAAACCTGGGGGACTTAAACACGGGAATACTATTTTAATATTATTCAAAGATATGTGCATCATATGTTTTTATCTAAGTCCTTTTGGAAGGGCGTGTGATTTCAAAGTGGTGGGAGGAACCGTCTTTGCAGGTGGAATGCATGTAGTTCCATAGGTGACAAGTGTCAACCACAGTGCATCACAAATAAAATGGCGAGGAATTGGTAGTGAGAAAATTGATTCCCATTCCACCGTGGGATTACAATAGAGCGATGCAGACTCACGGTATATTAGCAGAGCTCACGTAGAACCTCCAGAGTGAGACCACAGCTGACTTGAATATGTGTCGGTTTTGAGAAATCCCGTTACATGTAACCACCCCTCCCGAAATCTGTGTTGATTTTGGGAAGAGTCTTTGCTTGTTAGGCTGAGTGAGCCCTGAGCATCTCTGATTACGAAGTTGTATTTGTGAAGCCATCCACATGATTTCGAACCCGGTTTTTGGAAGGCACAGTAATGCATTTCACATTAGAGTTGTTGAGACTCACGTGGTCTTGGGCTGCATGAGGCTTGTTGGCTTGTACGCGACTCCTCCAGGTGAGAGAAGTGCGTGGGGAAGGAGAGAGAACTCTGGAAGAGACCACATGGCTACCCGTAGAGCCCAGACTTAGATTAGAGTCACATTCCTGTAACCCAAGGTAAGGAACACTGGCAGCCGAAGGACTATCTAGGTGACAGAGATTACATTCTCACGGGTGGAGCAGAGGCATGTGGGGAATGAGGGAAGTGCGTAGGCGTGAAGTGGGAGATTCCTTGGAAGAATCCCTTCCCTTGTGGTTGTGTCTGCATTGTTTTCCCTGTAACCTGACTACGACCTAGATTCCTTGCCTTGGGGTGGATCTTATTACCAGCTCGGAAATTTATGCTTGAAGTTGATGGCTTGATTAGTCTAAAGGCTGGGAAGAGTTCATGGAAGGCACTTGGTTGGTGGAATCCCACCATTGTTACAAGATAGCAGTGTCTAACTATGTTTCATCACATTTTATCATGTCTCTAATTTAAATGTTATCATGTTTTCATTTTGTGTATATGAATTAATATGGAATACTATGGATTGTTTAATTGCCTTGATGTGACATAATATTTTACTCACGAGTTAAATGTGTTTATTTGTTTAAATGCATGGGATATATGATACATGTATGAGCTTTGTACAAATGGTGTGTACAAATGGGTATCGGAGCACGAGTAAGCCAGAGTTCCGAAATGGATGTGCTACAATATGTGTTGTAGTTTACTTTGAGAGTTCCGAAATGGATGTGCTACAATATGTGTTGTAGTTTACTTTGGCCTCTCCAAGTTTCTCAGAGTGGTATGCTACTGGATGACCTCCCTATTTAAGTATAACCCCAATGGAAAATTGTGAGGCATACTTCTCAATGTCAAAGGGATAATTCATGCCAAGAAAACATAGAAAATGGGGCAAGCATAATGTTGTCTTCAATGTCATAAAATGGTGCTCAACCTCTATAGTCCAAATAAATTTGGCTTGATGGGACAACTGGTGTAGAGGACAGGTCAACTTGGATAAGTGAGAGGAAAATTTCATATAGAAATTAATGTCTCCCATGAAACTCTTGAGGTCATATGCATTTGAGGGTGTTGGACATTATGCCAAGGCATGTACCAGAGAGGGATTGGGGCACACACCTTGTGTATCCAATATGAAGCCCAAATATTGAACATAAGTCTTTCCAAAGAAGGACTTTATGTTCCTTCACCTGAAAATTATGCTCCCATAAAAACTCAAGTACTCTATGTACATGTTGTAGATGGTCTTTACAAGATTTATTGAATATCAAAATATGATCTAAATAAATCACTACAAACTTACCCAGGTGAGGTCTAAATATTTCATTAATTAGCCGCATGAATGTGGATAACACATTTTTCAGCACAAATGGCATTACCAACCACTTGAAAATACCAAACTTGGTCCTAAACGTTGTTTTCTAGGTGTTTGTTGCCTGCATGCGAAATTGATGATACCTTGTTGTCGAGTCCATCTTAGTGAAGCAACAAGCTCCTTGTAAGTGGCCCAACAAATCCTCAATCCAGGGTAGGGGATAGTGGTTTTTAACTATGGATTTACTAAGGGCACGATAGTCAGTCACTAGGAGCCACTTAGAGTTTTCTTTCTTGGGAATAATAAAGGAAGGGGATAGATAAGGTGATGATGAAGGTTTAATATGGCCTGAGTCCATAAGTTGGCCAATTTGGTGTTCTATTTCAACAACTTCTCAAGGGGCTAGTTAGTAAGAAGGGGTGTTGGATAAAGAGACGCCAAGTATGATATCAATGGAATGTTATTTAGATCAAGATAGGTGTAGTATTGTGGGTTGTGTGAAGACATCGAAAAATTATTGGAGTAGCGAGACCATGTACAAAGGTGTAGGATTGATCATATTATCGAGTTTAACAGGGTGAATCAAGCACACAGATACACATTTATTGATATTGAATTGCTTAACAACTGCATTTCGGGTAAGAGGTAGGGTGGATTTAGGAGTAGAAGATGTGAGAACATAGGTGAACCCTTCAAGTTGCAGGTGGTATTCATGAGATTTGGTGTGGAAAACTGTGTGTCGGGCCTGTTGGTAGGGGAGTCCGAGTAACAATTCGACACAATCGCGAGGAGGGACATCACATGTTATTATATCTCAGAATAGGCCAATGGATAAGGTTACTGCACAACACCCAGAAACTGTGAGACGAAGGCCTCCCTTTCATACCCATCTAAGATGGTATGGGGATGTATGTAGAGTAGGGGGGAGTTGGAGGCATTGTACGAGGTCCTGACACATGAGGTTTGTTTAGATGCCATTGCCCATGATGAGGGTGGCCAATTTATGTTTAATATGAAAATTGTGAGTGAATATGGGAAAAACAAAGGTGCTTGGTTCATTAGAAGTCATCAATATGAGGGATGGGTCTGCCTCGATAGGATTGTTTAGGGAGACAACTTCAGGATGTGCAGGGGACTTTGTTGGAGCGACCTCTGCAAACACATTTTTTTTGGTGCGTAGATTCTTAAGTGGGCAACAATTCATAGAAGAATGCAGATTGGTTTTGTGAAATGAACACTAGGGTGCATTATGAGATGAGGCGGGTGAGGTTAACAGTCCATAGGAGGGGGTAGTAGGCGAATTACTAGTATGAAAGGGACTAGATAGAGCTTGAGGAGATCGAATTCTACGGACCACTTTACATTCAACGACCAAGGCTTGAAAAAAATCATTTTCCAAGGAAGTACTTTCGAACAAATCCACTACAAAATGAATGCTTAACAATAAACCATAATTGAACATGAAATTAATACCTCTTTTGGATCTGTGATGTGTAGCTTGATGCACAGTTTGCAGAAGACATCAATGTAGCCATGGAAAAACTAATTGGTGAGTTTCTAGAATTTCAACTATTTGGCAAAGAGGTTCTGTCTATACTTCGCGGGATAGAAGCGCTCTATGAGAGCCTAGAAAAATCCACCCCACACTATGATGTTTCATTGCGTTGGTTCGACCCAGTCTCCTATGTTGATTACCAAGGAATAGTTCTCGAGCTGAGTGTCCCACCAAGTATTTGTAATTCCCTCCAATTGCAGGTTGGTGATATGAAGTTTCATGTCTTCGGTCATCTCACGACATGTCCTGAAGTATGTGGAAATATTGCCAAGCCAAGAGTTGTCAGTTTCAACATTCATTTTGCTAGAAAACTTAGGAAATTGAAAGCACATATTGATTTTCATGTGTGTTGGGACTCAACACTACTGCAAATAGAGTAACTCATGTAGAGCCATCGCTAAATTTTGAATGGGTGCTATGGCATTGGATGATGAATCCTCTGTGGATGGATCCTTTTGTGGCGACATGATTTTCATTCATCCTTGAGTTTTCTCTGGGATGAGATGTTATGTCAAGTTCCAATTGAATCCTAGGTGCACTGTGAAGGCACATGAGACCTTGAAAAGTGCATGTGGAGTATGACAGAAGAGGGCAAACTGACTATTGGAGAGAATTGTGCTAGAACCTCTCGGTAGGTGACACCCTAGAAGAAGTAAAGAGGGCACACTAAAAGTCCCGAGAAGGACATTGAAATTTGAGAAAAAAAATTGGTGGATGACTTTTCTTCTGACACACGTGGTTGAGCAAAATCTAGTTGGGATCCAGGCTTTGATACCAATCGATATGCAATTCAACCTGGAAACTTAAAATGTAGCAACACAGTGCGCACTGGCGAACATAAAACTAAGAGAGAGTTGCACAACAAAGACACAGATAATTAAAGAAGATGTTGAGAGTAACATAAAATGACCATTGATTTCATTCAGCAAAAGAGGGGTGCCCTTTATTAGGTTAGGTGACTTTTCCTCAGTATCTGCAAGGAAGTTGCTTCTTTATTTTCGGGAGTGCTCCACTCAGACACTGGTGAGATTTGTTTACATTACTACTGGCTGACATAAACTGATGCACTAATAGTAATTATGGAGCGCCCTGCTCAACTAGACCGACAAGGGTTCTTTACAAAATAGCAAATTGACGCAACTAACATACTAATTATTTATTAGAAAATTCCCTCCTCAAAAAAACTAGTGAAGACAGTTTACAATAGAATCTAATATCACTTTGCTAAATGTTCTCATGTTGATTGGTGAAGGAAGGGGTGGCCCAGATTATGAAAATAACCATGTGAGGTGATTTTTTTAGACAAATCTATCATTTTACAAATTTACATTGATAGTACATATGTGCAAAACATGTGTAGATATATAATAATAGGCATACTTCATTGATACTTTAAATACCATAATATGTTATACCTTGTAATTGTTTTATATTCCATTTAATACTCAGTGGAGCTTGGATGATTATGAAATTGGTGATTAATGTTCTCACTAACCTCAAGTACATACATCCTCAACATATATGAGAGTCGAAAGCATTAAAATGAGGTACTACTGATTGTATTTAGATCATTAAATTGGTATTTGATGACATTTATCCTCCACCTATCCAGGGTAATCACTTGGCTTGATGTTTCCTTTGTCCTCCACACATATAGTATGATGTCTCACTGAATTGAACTATGGATTGATGGACATGATAATGCATTCTTTCACATTTTGATAAACAATGCTTTGATATTGTGTTGTGTCAATGTTGTATATAAATACTTCGATTTTATTTATTTATTTTTGTTTCTATTTGAATTTTTATTCTCTTGTTCCAGATATGTTCTCAAAATCATCTCCATTTCTCTAATTATATTTAGGCCTCGATCCATCAATCATGTTACAGACGAATACAAACACTTTGTGACTTTCAATATCGAGTTTGTTAGAGTCCTACTACCTGTTGATAAAATGAGCAGAGCATTTAGTATAGAGAACAAAAAAATTAGGAAAATAGTAAATGAGCAGAGCATTTAGTATTGAGTATATAGATGAGCTAAATAGGCTCAAGCAAATCAAGAAACAAAACAAGAGATCCTAACTAACTCGTACAGTTGGCTAGGACAGTTGGCAGTGTACAATCACATATTTTTGAGGTTACATATATATTTAGCACTCCCTCTTAAACTCAACAGTTACAAACATCAACACTGATAATGCCCAAGTGTTGTCTCTGAAAATAAAAAACGAATTTTCCTAGTGGCTTTGTAAAAATATATGCGAGTTGATCTCAAGAGCCTTAAAATTGAAGTGTTATGTCACCATTATTGAATATCCTCACGTATGAAGTGGAAATGAGTGTCAATATGCTTTCTTTTCTTGTGAAACATATGATTTTTGGATAGATCAATTGCTGAGGTGTTGTCACAGAAGATAGGAGTTGGTTCCTTTTTTGTATGTGACATATCATTCAATATTATTCTCAGCCACACAGCTTGACAGGAAGTTGAGGTGGCAGTGGCATACTCTGCCTCTGTAGAAGATATTGATACAATGAGTTGCTTCTTTCATGCCCATGAAATCAGGTTCGTGCCCAGGTGAAAAACATGTCTTGAGGTGTTTTTCCTATCATCTAGGCTTCCTGCAAAATCACTATTCATGTAACCAGAGACATGATTATCATCAAACTGAGTGTACCATAAGCCAAAATTGAGAGTGCCTGCAACATATCTCAGAATCCTTTTCGTCATCTTCTAGTGAGAATCTTTGGGGGATTCCATGAACTTGGAAACAAGGATGGCTGCATAAATAATATCAGRCCTAGTTGTTGTAAGATACAACAAACTTCCTACTAAAATTGTGTACAGGGTAGGGTCCAYTGTAGGGCCTTCATCTTTCTTACTCAATTTTGTGCCTAGGGGTATAGGAGTTTTTGTTGGATTGCAGTCTTTCATGCATAATCTTTTGATGACGTCTATTGCATACTTTTTCTAATAGACACAAATGCCTTTGGTTGATTGGTCAACCTCAATCCCCAAGAAATATTTCATGATGCCAAGATCTTTCATCTCAAACTTAGATTGCATGGCATGTTTAAAAATGGTTAACTCAAGATTTACGGTATATATAATGTCATCAACATATAAACATACAATCAAAATTTTACCGTGTTGATCAGTTTTGGTGTAAAGAGTTGGCTCATTTTGGCTTCTGTTGAAACCACTCTTGATCAGGTAAGTATTAATTCTATTGTACCACTCTCTTGGATCTTGCTTTAAGCCATACAAGGATTTCTTCAACTGATACACTTTGGTTGGATTCTATCGGACTTCAAATCCAAGTGGTTGATCCGCATAAACCTCTTCTTCTAAGACACCATTTAGGAAGGATGACTTGACATCCATTTGGTATACTTGCCATTTTTGTTGAGCTACTATGGCTAAGAGAGTCCTTAGAGTGTCCAACCTTGCTACTGGAGCAAAATTTTCACCATAATCAATACCTATTTGTTGTGAGAATCCTTTGGCAACAAGTCGTTCCTTGTGTTTTTCAATCTGTCCCTTTTCATTTAGTTTATTTTTGTAAACCCACTTGACACTAATACTTTTCTTCTATCTGGGAAGATCAACAAGATCCCATGTCTTGTTCTTCTCAATAGAGTCAATATCTTGGTTCATGGCTTGAACCCAACATGGCTCCTTAGTTACCTCTTTAAAAGATGTGGGTTAACATGACATTAATGCATAAATATTGTGTTGATCAATGTCATCCAACTGCTGATGAATTTCTCTCAAAATTCGAGTTCTCTGATTTGGAAGTTCAGAGGAAGAGTTTCTGCTAGAAGTTGAGTTATCCTGAGAGATTTCAGATTGTCCTTGTACCTACAGCCTTGGAAGAGTAGGCTAATGTGTTTTCTTTCTTGAATTCTCTGTGTCTTCAGGATGTGACAGCAATTCATCTTGATTGTCCATTGGCTAATTTTTAGACTCATTCCAGAACTGTTTTTCAAAAAAATTTACATCTCTGTTGAGAATCAGTTTCTTTGAGATTGGATTGTAGAACCTGTAAGATTTTGATGTTTCATTGTAGCCAGTGAAGATGCTTCTCTCACTTCTATCATCCATTTTCTTCCTTAATTTTGAAGGTATGTGAGCATATGTTATGCATCCAAATGTCCTAAGATGAACAACATTTATCTTTGTCCCACTCCATGCTTCTTGAGGGACCTTCATCTTGAGATTGGTGGTTGGAGATCTATTCAGGAGATAAGTTTAGCATGCTACTACTTCAGCACAAAATGTATTTGATAGACATTTCTCTTTGAGAAGACTCCTTGCCATGTTCATTATTGTTTGATTTTTCCTTTCAACCACTCCATTTGTTGTAGAGTATACCTGGCTATAGTTTGCATGATGATGCCTTGTGATTTGCAGAATTTGCAAATTATTTGGAGCTATATTCTCCTCCTCCATATGACCTAAGAGATTTTACATATTTGTCACTTTGTTTTTGAGCTTCAACTTTGAATTCTTTGAACTTTACAAAAGTTTCAGACTTGTGTCTGAGAAAATAGATCCAAATTTTCCTGCTAAGGTCATCAATAAATGTTAGAAAATAAATGCTACCACCTATTGACTCTGTTTTCATTGCTCCATGTAGGTCAGTTTGAACCAGTTGTAAGTGTTGTTTGGATTGAGTGGAGGATGGTGGAAAACTAGTTCTCTTATGTTTTCCAAGAATGCAAGACTCACATGGGGGATTTCGCTCTTTGAAGATAGGTAGACCTTTGACCATGGAGTGCTTCTGTAGAAGACTTAGACTCTGAAAGGGTATATGTCCAAACCTTGTGTGCCAAACCATAGTTTCATTGGGGGTGGATGCACTTTGTGCATATGATTGGATCAGATTTGGAGTTCTGAGGGTCAGGGGAAACATTATATTCCTGCTCATGTGGATTTCAAAAATCAATTTTATGTTGGGGGTTTTGTCATATATCCTACATGATGCTCCTTCAAAAATTACTTTATAGTCATGTTCAATTAGTTGTCCTACACTTAACAGATTATGTGTCAGATCTGGAACATGATAGACATTTTGTATGTCTTTCTTTACATTTTGTTTAGTAAGAATAGGGATAGTTCCTTTTCCTTGAACTTTGACTAAAGAATCATTCCCAAGTGTAATATCAGATGAAATTGAAGAATCAATACATGAGACTAAATCTTTGTTACCTGTCATGTGATTTTTGCATCCATTGTCCAGCAACCAGATATCTTTATGTTGTTCTTCAGTCTTGTAGCATGAGAGAAACATAGCATCTGAGGTTTCTCCTTCATGATTTGAGACATGTGCTTTGCCTGAGAGTTGATCTGATTTCTTCTTCCAACATTCAGATTCATAGTGCCTAAACTTCTTATAGTAATAACATTGTATGCTTGATTTGTCATTTGATCTTCTCCTTCCTCTTTGAGGCTGGAAGTTCTGATTCTAGTTCTATTGTCTATGACCTTGGAAATTCAGATTTCGATTATGTTGTATTTGACCTTCACTTGAGTGATGGTTACTTGGACTTCTCCCTCTTCCTCGGTGACCTCTTCCTCTTCCTCTGCCTCTCCCTCTGTTGAAGGAGAATTGAGTCTTTAAGGCATTAGTTGTTGACTCATCTTCAAGATGTAGTCTGATCTCACGTGTCAATAGAGAGCCCATTAATTCATCCATTGAAAAATTTGACAGATCCTGGATTCAAGGATAGCTGTGACAACCATTTCAAATTTCTTTGGTAAAATTCTGAGGAATTTCTCAACAATTTGTTGATCAGGGATGGCTTCACCAATCAATCTGATCT
>SNQJ01S0052473.1:0-26895 GCA_010110895.2 Picea sitchensis
ACTTATCCTTTTATCTCCCTATGTGTGAGTTAATCTAGAAAAGCTTGAAACTAGTCCTAGATTTGAGCATGTGGGCATGTGTGGGCCCGTTACAATCTTTTAACTCCCCTAGTTTTCTGAACTAAGAAAGCAAAACACTATTCTAGCTTTGACATGTGGGCATGTATTGGACCCTTTACAAGAAATGTGTTTGAGAAAAAAGATGCAACTAAGAGGGGTCTCAACAAAGAGCCTTTGTCCTCTCCTAATTTGTTTGAATTTTTTGTTTAAGGGAGATGAGGTCAATTTCTCAATCCTTTTCTGATTCTCTAGTTCGCATAATGTCCCAAGAGAAGAGCATACTTCAGATTGTTAATTTTGACTTCGAGTCCCAAAGTGTGAGCTTTAGATGTGTTTTTAAGATTGATGTTGTAACTTAGATAAACCAAAGTAAGAAAAATAAAGGACAATGAATTTTATCCTCCTATGTGTCTAGTTTTGCTAGATGGTCCCCTTTATAAGTTGAGGGGCTAAGTTAGTGCAGTATTCAGAGCTTACACATTGTCATCTTAACCAGGGAAGTGAGTTTCCCGACATCAAAATCTTACAATGCAAATTTTGAATCAAATGCGCGTGTCTCTGTGTGGACAGATGCGCGCTTATGCGCACCTGTGTGGTATCAGACCCGCGCGCCTGTGTCAAAGAGTTCGGGAAAAAATTCCGGATCGATTTCTCCCCAATCTTTGATGAATTTGCTGTTATGCTATCCTCCTATGTGTCTAGGGTTTGCTAGATGGTCCCTTTATAAGTTGAGGGGCTAAGTTAGTGGCAAAGATTCGTGAGCTTACACCATTATCATCTTAACCAGGGAAGTGAGTTTCCTAATATGCAAAAGCCATAATGCAAATTTTGAATCAAATGCGCCAGAAACTATGTGTGACAGACGCGACTTATGCACTGGGTATCGACCTCGCCAAGACCGTGTCAAAGAGTTCGAAAAATTCGGATCGATTTCTCCCCAATCTTTGATGAATTTACTGTTATGCAGGTCGGCCGAAAATGGCTCAACCCGCAAGTGAATTAAATCAACAGAAAGCAAATGAAGCCCAATTGAGGAAGGAATTTATACCTTCTCCCCAAGATGGTCGCTAACTGCTTGGTAACTTTTCGCCGATGAGTTAAAAAGTGAGGCTACATGCCTAGTTGGGCTCTCGCTAGTCAGCGACAAACAAGCATGGTAAAAGGTTAGAAAGAAAACAATAGAGCTATTAACAAGAATTAAATAAAACTAAATACAAACATGAGCATGGAAAATAAAAAATAAAACAAATGAAAAATTCAATGTCACCATTAGATAGGCTGATCTGATTAGTGAAACTGTAGGGTACAATAAAGGGGAAAGGGGACTTGGTCCCTTCCTTCTCCAATGGAAGGCTCTGAGGCCCTCAAGTAGATGCTCTCCTTACAAAATGGTGCGGCAGGAAAATATATGAAAGAACTCAAAAGCCCAATTTCCAATGAGAGATGGAAAGCTATGAAATGGTGTTGATAATGACTATTGGCAAAGAGGAGCCTCTAACAATCCCAACAACATAACATTACAATGAATTCTTTGAAGAAATGATGGTCATTCATGGCTTTTTATAGCCGCTTTGAGCTATTGTTGTTCCTTGAATGTGAAAAGGCTCTTTAGGGCACCTCTTTAGGTTCTTGACCACTCGTAGATTGAGTCGGATTTGATGTCAAATCTAATTTGGGAGCCGATCCAATAGTGGTTGGGAGGTCGAATTCAATGGAATGCCGCTTGGCAGCGCCGCTGGTTTCTGCATTTCCACACGTACAAGATATACCGATGTGGAAGATAGAGCTGCGACATGCCACAAGCCATAGGTGCGAAGGCGCTTTTAATTTTTAATAATTTGTATGGGGTTTTAAATCATTTTTTAGCCAATTTTGTATAGTTTTGGCCCTTTTGTTGTGCTGTGGAGTTAATCCTTGTGCCATGAATGACTGTTTTTCTGTGCTGATGATGCGGAGTTCTTGTCGCCCTGTGCGGACGAAATTTCAGTGATAACAATGAGGAAAGAAGAAAAATATACCAAGGCTTGTGGAATTTTCAAGTCTTTCAAGAGAAAGTTCATTTAAGGCCTATATAACAATGATCTGAGCTCAAAAGTCATATATAGATTGATGTTACTATAGTTAATAAATCAAATGAAAATGATTTGCAAGAAATTGAAATCTGAAAGATTGTTGTGTTCAAAGAGTCACAACGGTTTTGAGAAAGGAATTTGATACCATAGGAAACACCACTACTGCCAGCAGTTGTTTATAGCCCCATCAGGGATTCCTTTTAACCAAATCTAACGCTTTGATCCCATCCAATAGTTTTTCTCACATGACGAACCATGAAATAGAAAGTTAAATTTATTGACCTTTGAATTTGTTACAGAGTTTTTAAATATAACGATGTACCTGCTACCTCTTTACCTGACATCGCTTTGCTTCCAGTACGCATGTTCATTGCCTTGCCAAAAGTGTCTTGGTATCATGTGTGCATTTTCTCACTTCCAGCAACCCTCGTTAGTACCCTGGAGGGTTTACACACATTTTCCACACCTAAGTGCTTTCAACTCTCTTATGCCACCCTTTAAATAATATATTCATAGAATTTCCCTTAGCAATTGGGTGAAGAGAGCAGGGTGATACTAGAGCTCAACTAAGAAACAAGTGCATTGTTGGTCATATTTTATTTTCTTTCACATCTGGAAGGTCTTATCATGGTATAAAAATTTACATCTCTTGTTCAGAAACCATCTAGAGGATGGGGAATAATTTTAGAGTGATTCCTTAATAATATGGACGATGTAATAATTCTAATGATCATCGTGATTGTCAAGGATTAAAGAAATCTTCAACCATAGTTCCAGGAATCAATATACAACTCAGATAGTTCATATCTATCATGGAATAAATATACAACTCTGATAGTACAAATAATTGACTATCAGAGTTGTATATTGATTCCAGGATAGATCTGAACTACCTCAAACTACTTGAAGGACAAAAGATAACACAAGTATTGAAGATGAGATTTCCTTATGGTGATTAGTCTCATACAAAAACATTAATGTTATCACTGAGAGTCAACCTCAGAATACAAGAGGATAAGCCCAATACCCATCAAAATTAAAATGTATTAAAATGGTTTGGGTAGGTCAATCAACAAGATTGCAACTAAAGGAAAAGATAACAGAGGTTATTGCAGATCAGTTCAGGACCACTGGGTTATGGAGTCATAAGTATCATGAATAATGAAGGCATTTAAACTGCCTATCAAACAAAAGGATTTGTATGGTGATGAGGAGAAGAAAGACAAAATGTGTATGAGTGATAAAACATGAAATATGGGAAAGATGACAACAGATCCTCTACCACCTCAGGAATCCATAAATCAAGGATGCTACAACCAGACAAGAAGAAAAACAACAAGCATTTAAGTGATAAATGATGAAACATGGTCAAGATGACAACAAATCATTTACCACCTCAAGAATCCATAAATCAAGGATGCTACATCCAAACAAGAACAAAAACAACAAGCATCTGAGTGATAAATGATGAAACATGGGCAGGATGACAACAGATCATCTACTGCCTCAAGAATCCATAGATCAAATATGCTACATCCATAAAATAAGAAAAAAAGTAAATGTCTGAGTGAACCATGAAATATGGGCATGATGACAACAGGTCCTCTAATGCCTCAGGAATCAATAGATCAGAGAGATTTCATCTAGAAAAGAAAAACCAAAAATATTTGATGAACCATGAAAGATGGGAATTATGACAAGAGATCCTCCATCGCCTCAAGAATCCATAAATCGGAGAGATTACATCCAGACAAGAGAAAAAATAGAAAATATTTGAGCGATGAACCATGAAATATGGAAAGATGACAACAGATCATCTACCACCTTACGAATCCATAGATGTTAACAGGAAACCCCCCCTATGACTACACTAGGGCTTAGAATGTAGGCAGATCAATTAATCGTCTAAAAGTCAACTACTTCTCTAACTACCCAAAAAATACCCAAAAATCATACAAGAAAAGAAAATATTAGAGGGATTAGGTAACTATACCTCTACTCTGCATCTGATGATGATCCCCTCATGCTTGAAAGCTCTGTTGGTTGCACGCCTCCTCCCAAGGTTGGCATGCATTCATAGATATACAAACATAAATATAAAACCATGCAATTCATATATAAATTAGTTTTAGATGTTAGAATGTCAAAACATAAAACATTAAAAGCATTCAATACACCATGATTTGGGATAGGAAAAGTACTTATTTTATTAATAACTCAATGATTATATCTTTACAACCAAAGTCAGCTACTACTCCATGAACCTAGTCTGGGCTCCTCTTCACCATGCTCCATGTGCACCTATGAATAGATTCTCCTCTTGACCTTCTGATCTCTTCTTGGGAATTGAATGGGTTTCTGATGGAGGAAGAAGGGCTAATTGGGGAATGTTGTGGTAATTCTCACAAAGGGTTGCAATTACTTGGGGCAAGGAGGGGATGTGAAACGAGCATAGTTTCATTGTTCTTATGTCTAGATGTGGAATGAGACCCCAAAAACTCCTTTTATATGACAAAAGGATGGTTATTTGGTTGGGTGATGGGCTATAGGCGGTGGATTAGTTGGGAAACTACCCAATAGCCTATAATGTCAACAAATTCCTTGCATCTTTTTATTTTTTGCAACTTTAGCAAGTGTACACAAGCTGTAGTGGTGTAGGATGTAGTGGTGCAGCAAGCATATGTACGCGGTCACTACTGGTGCAGGGTGCGCACATCTTCAAAAAATGGGTTTTTTAGAAGAGCAACTTAGTGATGGCTTGGAAAAAAATGAAAGTAAGAGGGACAAATGCCAGGTATGCATGTGTAGATAAATTTAGGGTTATAACATATGCCCCCTAATGTGTGAGGTCATAAGAGCATCTGATGGCCAAAATACATTACAAAATCTTTGCCAATGTATGAAACGAGTGAGCCCGGGAATAGAGTTTGGGAGGTGCCATCTGTAAAATAATAATTGTTTCTATGAGGTGGGCATACCCATGCTTGGGATGAAATAAATCATGGATTCCAATCAAATACACTTCATATACATTTCATATAACTATATAAACTATATCAACGAGCAATACATAATGTATCTACATCTCAAAATCAAATATATACAAGTATAGTATCCATATTCAAGAAGCCAATAATGCCCGATGGCTGAAGATGAGGTCTTCATAGCTCGAGAAAAAACTTCAAGATCTTGAAAACTCAGGTAGGAGTGAAATGTGAGTGTACTACTTCACTACCCAGAGGTCTTTGACGGCTCGTCGGGAAAAGACAAGAGGATCTCGATGATCAGGAAGAGAACTTCATTGATTTCGAAAAAGGACTTGATTGGACTTTCAGGATGGTCGGGTCATGAGGTCAAGAGACAAACTATAGAAAGGTTGACTCAAGTTGGGTGAAAATTCCCTTGGACAAAAGAATGAAAGATAACCAAACACAAACAGCATGACATTGACATAAGTTTACGATGGAGAAAGAAACACAAACTCTCCATGTGTTTGGAAGAGTAATCAAATGAAGGACGACACAAATCTATGTAGCGAGAAAAACTTCCTATGGTCATATTAGATCCCAATTCTTGACGAACAAATGGAAGGATGTGCTTTGTCCAAGGGTGACTCATTGTGCTGCCAAAAAAGAATATATATTTCCCATCCCGTCTTTTTGTGTTTTTTTTTATTTTTTTTGTCTTTTTCAATTTTCTAAAGATCTTTGAAAAAGAATAAAAGAATGCTACATTAAAAAGGAGGAATGAGTGTGACAAGAAATCATACTAGTTCCAGGCGCAAGGAAAACACCGATTCTGAGATAAAGGAGACATGTGCAGGAAAAGGACACTCGGGAAAAATTCCTCCATGGGTCAAGGTGTCAGGTCGCAGAGGCAAAATGCTACTAGGCTTGTGTATAAGACATGCTTCAAAGGTTCAGTTGAGAGAAACATGGAGCCGGTATTAGGCCAATAACGTAGAGATGCAAATGTGATTATCAAGACACAATGAAACCCCCTTCAATGTATTTTTTAACGCGCCCAGAGAAGGTAAGATCGATAGTTTTTTCACGTTTAGAGAGTCTAAAAAAACATAAAAGTAGACTCCAAGGGATACTTTTTTGGGAAATAGTCTATTCGGTTCGAAAAAGGGGTAAAATAGCACTGAAAAGACGTCTATTCAAAACCATTTTAACGAGTGTGAAAAAGACAAGATCACTTGATGATCTTTTCAATTTTAAAGAGTCTGAAAAGAGCTTAACTATGAACTCACAGCCTTTTTCTGGATTTAGTCTCCTTAGCTGAAAAAGTATAAAATTTACTAAGGATAAATCTCCTGGCAGGATGAATCTCTCGAGGTGTACCTTTTTCCTTCGTAATCCACAGGCCGTAAAAGGGGGTAAACTCATGCCAATATATTTTCTTCTATACCAATTTAATAAGTGTGAAGGAACAAGGTCACTCGACGATCTTTTCAATTTTAGGGAGTCTGAAAAGAGCTTAACTATGGACTCTGTGGGGGTTCCTTTTTCATAAGTAATCTTCAAGGCCCAAAAAATGTTATAAACCAAAACCAAGGAGAATGTTCATTTTTCGTAAATTTAGTCCCTTGGACCCGAAAAAGGGTTAAACTTATACCTGAGAATACTCTTCTAGCGAACCGAAGTTCCTAGAGTATACCTTTGTTTGTACTTTTGACCATCCAAACTGAAAAAGGGGTAAACTACCGTCGGATAGACGTGCCTTCAAGTTTTAGTTTGGAAAGCATGAAGGGAAACAAGATCGCTCGACAATATTTTCATGTTTAGAGATTCTGAAAAGGGCTTAAATAACACTTCAGAAGGTCACTTTTCTCAGTTAATCCAGACAAGATTGAAAATCATAAATATAGTCTCGTCAGATGTTTCTTTCGAATTTCAAAGTGAGCTTGAAAGACAACAAAGTGTGCTCATTTTTGGGAGTCCCTAGGGTGAGGCCAAGAGTGATGATTCATCAGAGGAATGAGGCTCAAACTCGTAATCATGACAGGACTAACAAGGACTCTCGTGCCTTAAGTCATTTATAGACAGCATGGATGCCAAAATGAAACAAGGATCTATCTAGGGAATCCATGTAAAGGTAGTCTCTACCACCTAATAACAAAACTTCTAAAGCAACAATGACAGTTCTATGTCTCACTTTGGTGGGATCGATCCTATGGAAAAGTGGAAAATACAACAAGATGCAAAAAGTTGAGGTGGAATCCTAACTTATATGCAAAAAGTTGGAAAAAGCGACTTTTACCAAAGGATTTTTTTAAAAGTGACCCATCTCCCAAAACATTACCAAACCAAAGGGAAAAGTGCATCGTAACATCCAATAAGAAACTCAAGAACCAAATTAAATGATTTCCAAGCTAGAAAAAAGGACAAAGGGGGTCAAAAAAGTGGAAAAAAGGGCCAAAAAACTCTATAAATAGAAGCTGACAACTCATTTTCACCATTGCAATTTGAAAATTAACTCAGAAGGTAAAAAATATCCCATTGCTAAATAAGTTGATTCCGGGAGCTTCAGAGGAAGAAACAAACTTCCTCTCAGACCAAGTAAGTACAAGCTCATCCCACTTTCATTTCCATTCCTCCTTTATGCATTGTTTTTTTTTGGGAGGGTGCACGCCCTCCTAAAAAAGGGAGGCCCTACATGTACATGGGTTGTCCAAGGACAACCTATGTATGTACTTGGGCAGAAAACATTCTACCTGCATACGTACATGACTGTGTCCAAAAAACCCTCGTACACCCTCAAAAGCATGGAAAAAATGAAGATGCAAGAGCTAACTCCCCTTTGAACTGTCATGGAACATGATGCATGTCTACTGGAGGGAGAGGGAACATGAGGATATTGATTTATTGGTCGATGCAGACCCTACTTCCATTACCACATTGGTACAATGTGGACCGTGGAAATTCTTCTGGTGTCCATTTATGAGGGCACAACCCATGTTACTTAACAACTTGGTAGATTACTGGAATGCAGATGCACAAGCATTTATGATAGAGGGGAATTCATTGAATCCAACCACTGAGGACATATACTTCTTGACTGGCCTCTTGAGGAGAGGGGAATTAGTCAATCTGCGCACTTTCCCCCCTGGGCCTTTCAACATTGCATATTACATCAGGATGCATTGCGGGGCTAGCACTAAGAAAGTAGGTTCTCAAGTGCCCATCAACAAGATCACCAACTTGTCACTGAAGGTGATCCTATTTCTTATTGGGCGGATCATTGGATCTGCGGCCCTACACCAGGTTTCCTAATCGCACATGCATTGTGCAACTCAGTGCATGGATGCACATAATTATGACTGGAGGATGACCATGCTCACTTGCATGAAGAGGCAGCTGACAGAGTGTCGAGAGAGTAGCAACAAGAACTTAGGGTTTGGCACCACTTTATGCTCATTCTTCTTCGATAGGGTGCCCAGTATGAGTCCCAGAGAGATGGTATGGGGGCATGTGGACTCCTTCCCAATGGTATGTAGATGGGCAACATTTCTTCTGCGACAGTGGGGAGGAAGGACCATAGAGGCCTTCAACGACAAATTCTTCGACTGGTGGGCATGACATATTCTAGCCATAGACGAAAACCCCTATGCTGGAATCAAATTATCTAGAGATCCGGACATGCCCATACCTCCCAAAGAGGAGCGAGGAGAGCTAGGTACATATTTTTTAAAGTTATTAAATTTTTTAATTTCTTTTATATATATCATTTTTATATGCATCAGAGTACTGACATCTATGTATTTTTTATGTACATATGTGGGACTGGTGCGCCCGACAGAATTCATGAGACTCGACAACCTCCTTGACTAAAGGCAGGACCAACAACAGTCGATGGACCAATAGTCACAGGGGGACCTCCAATTGGAGAGGCTAAGAGAGTTTTAGGATGGGTGGAGCGAAACCTCACTATCCTCACTCGCACAATACCTATGGTTGAGATCGAGGATCTCCCGCCTTCCATGTAGCCTCATGTAGTTGGGGTGCCAAAGACTTGGGTCCAACATTTTTGGCATTTGGCTAACTCTTTCATTCACTATGGCAGGGCCAATAGGCCCTGAGCATAGATAGGATGGACTTATTATGTGACGAGGGAAATTTTTGTATATTTTTTAGGGAATAAGCCCCATCATGTATACCAGATATTATATTTTGAGGCGTTTGCGCCCACCTATGTACTCTAACACTTTTTGACACACACACACACACACATATATATATACATCTTTTATTGTCTTATGGATCAAATGTTTTGACAAATGTGTGTACATGTGCATGTATGTGCTTCTTTTTATGTGTGTGAAACATGCCAATCTAATAATTTCTTACCTAGAGTATCTGTCATTTGATTTAATATCATAGGAACATGGATATACGTAATGTAATAAAAGTAACGTTCTTAGAGACGTACCCTAAGGAAATGTCCATGTAAAGTAGGATCATAAAGGAGGTAAACTCCATTTAACTGGGACACAACGAGCTAAGAATATAAGTAGACCTGGAGGTGAGAGGTATCATGCGACAAAGAATCATGAAGCAACTCTATCATTGTGCTATACTTGGTCACATTGTTTGTGGCGTCACCTAGACAGATACCTCTGGAATATAGAAACTGGCTTTGAGATGTGAAAATCACCTAGGCTATAGAAGAAAGCCTCCAAGTGTGTCTGCTAGCGTCGTCCTCGAACCCAAAGAACACCTCTGATTCACTTGACATATGCCATAATGAAAAATATGACATAAATAATGACATGTCCATAAAACAAAAAAGACAAAAAATCTATATAAGATCTATACATATGTATAATAAGTCACCTAGGAGACCAACCTAAGAGTAATAATTCTTGAGGTAGATCCCATTTCTAGGCTCCGTCAAGGCATTTCCCTCAAATTCAACCAGATGATAAGCACCCTTATTTAAGACCTCTTTCATGATGAAAGTTATGAACCACATGGGTTTGAACTTGCCTACCCCCAGGGGATCCTTGTCTTTGTCATAGACCAAGACAAGATCACCTTTGGAGAAAATCCGAGGAAGAACAGGCTGATCATATTGACACTTGACTCATTTCTTGTGAGCCTCATTGGCCAAGGCTTCATCACGACATTTCTCATCGAGTTGCTCGAGATATAATAGGCATTCCTCAAGTGGTGACGTCTTTGGCAGTAACTATACTGCAAAATTTAAAGACGGGATATGGAACTCAATATGAAAGCCTGCTTCTAGCCCGTATATGAGTTGAAAAGGTGAGAAATATATGGAAGTATTTATAGACGTTTGGTAGGCCCATAATGTTTATTACAACATCAAATGGAAATTTGAGTTGGCATAATTGATCGTTCACTGAAGAATAGTCTTGAGGAACTTATTCACGTCTTCCACCTGACCATTCTCTTGTGGGTAGTAGGGTGCTGAATTTTCTTTCCTCAAAACAAGATTTGATGTTAACTCGGACATCATTTTTTTCTAGAAGTGACTTCCATGGTCAGGGAAAATCTCCTTCGGGATATCAAACATTGCTACTATCTGGTTAAAAATGAAGAGAGTCGTTGTTTCACCATCATTGTTAAACATTGGTATAGCCTCGACCCAATTTGTGAAGTAGTCTACCGCTATGATGATATAATGATGCCCCCTGGCTGAAACTGGGTGACATGTAGTAAAATCAATCCCCCACTTAGTGAAGGGTCCAACAATGATAACGGGAAACATGGGAGCAGGATGTTCCATCATCTTCCGAGAGAAGATCTGAAACGGGTGGCACTTATTGACTAACTCAACGCAATCCTTGATTAATGTAGGTCAAAAGTAACAGGCTCGTAGAATCTTTTGGCCTTTTTCCAACCCAGAAAAATGAACACAACATGATCCAATGTGGCAGTCGTTAAGAACGAGTTCTGCTTCCTCGTGTATAAGGCACTGGTGAAGAATCAAATATACACCTCGACGATACAAAGTGTCATCGAGTATGAGATAGTTTCGTTCCTGGTGGCGAATTCGTCAATGCTCGTCGTGGGAGGTAGAAGAAGGGCACTTCAAAGTATGGATATAGACTAGTATATATCAATATCAGGGTTCCAAAGATGAAATAAGAAAAATATCTCCTTTAATAAGTGATTATTTGGGTGTAACATCACTTGATTCAACCAGAAGTTTTGAAATAAGTTCCGCAAAGACCAGCAAATTTTTGGATTTCGGGGAAACAAAATGCAAGTCAAATTCCTAGAGGATTACAATCCATATACTGATCTTTCCTCTAATGACACATCATGTCAACACATATTGAAAGGGATTCACAATGACAATGATGATGCTCTTGTGAAGAACAATATACTGATGGAACCATTGGACAACATGCATTGCTTCCAATGAAATCTTCTCAACATGAGAATAGTTGATTTCTGGCCCAACCAAGCCTCGACTCAGGTAATAAATAACGTTCTCGTCAGGTAGATCATCCTCTTGAACCAATACCATGCTGATGGTTGACTCTGTAGTGACCAAGTACAACAAGAAATATATTTTATAATCGGGAGGTCGGAGTAGAGGGGAAGACGTAAGGGCACATTTCAACGCTTCAAAAGAGAACTGAGCGGCCTTGTCCCAATAGAAAGGGGATCCATTTTTCAATAAATGCATGAACCGTTTAGTTATCTTGACATATTTTGTGGAAAAATGATGAAGAAAATTATGTTTCCTCTGTAAGCTTTGAATCTAGGGTATTGTGCATGAGGGAGGCAACTGAACTATCGCCTCAAACTTAAGAGGATTGACCATGATCCCTGTTGTCAAAACTATAAAACCTAAGAGATGACCCGATGTCAGACAGAAACTGCATTTGTTAGGATCCAATTGAATCTGATAGTAGTAACATCGTTCGAAGATTACTCAGAGGTGTGTGGGATTATCAGATATATTGTGAGAGCATGATGCTATATCATCAAGATAAGCCTCGAATATATGTATAAGTTCATGGAAATAAAAATACATGGCCCACTAAAAAGTGGCTGCAGTATTATTTAGGCCAAAAGGAATCTTACGATAAGGAAATGTGCCCCAAACACAGATAAAAGTTGTTTTATGTTGGTCTTCAAATTTGATCTGAATTTTTGATATCCCAAAAACCCATCCATGAATGAAAAGACCTCGCATCCTGCACATTCATCGACAATTTGATCAATGAATGGGGTGGGAAACTTATCTTTCAGAAAGGCCTTATTGAAGTCACAGAATTCCATGCACACGCGAATCGTACCCTTCTTTTTGTTAACTGGAATGGGATTTGACACCCATTGTGTCAACTGTATGGGGTAGATAAAACCAATTTTAAGAAATTTTTGTACTTCATCCTTTATTGTTGTTTCTTTCTGAGGATTCATTGGACAAAGCTTTTGTCGGACCAGCTTAGCGTCAGGATAAGTCTTTATCTCATGTTCGATTATTCTTGGATCAATGCCTGGAATTTCCTCGTAAGACCAGAAAACAACTTCGTGGAATTCCTTAAATAAGTTCGTATAAATTCAAATCTCTTCAGGGGAGAAGTCCTCTTCGACGAAACAATTATCCATGACACCAGGGGTTCTAGAGATATCTATAGGGATTGTTTCAGCAATAATTTCCATGTTACCCTTGGCGTAAACTACGTGCGTAGCCAGAGGATTAATAAGACAAGACCTATCTCCAGTCATAGTCAACACAAATTCACCTACCTCTATTCTTCTTAACTCCAGGAGGAAATACGATCTGTGATGGAGATCATCGCAGGGTCTGTTTGGACCAGTCAGTGCCTCAATAATCACCTCATTTGAGGGCTAGAATAGATCTAAATAATTTGTAGTGGTGAGGGAACCTTGAGCCAAAATAATCTCGAGAAATGGATCTAACTCATGTGTGAGAGTCGGATCGGGGTCAGTCAAAGCTTGCTGGACATTGTTGTATGCAAATTCTACCCTAGACAAGGGAATGGCCATGCCAGAATTCCTTGTTCCTTCCATCGACACTAATGGGGAAGGAAGATTCCAAGGATTGTGAAAGTAAGTCATTTGGAACGACAACATTTGAAAGATTTCAGCCCTAGGCTGGTCGGGGGAAGTCGATATATAATTGACATCAATGGAAGGAGGCAGGTAATCAAAAGTACCCATTAATGATGGAAACAAAACAAACCCTACATTGACGGTGTCAGGTTGAGGGTTATCAATCATACGGACCGTGGATGCCCCTGATAAAGGGTCAGGATGAAAGAAGGAAAATTGGTCAATAGTCATGATTCGACCCTCGTGTGGAAACAACAAGACCCAAATTTTTTTGGCAACCACTGCATGCATTGCATAAGTCCAACTCCTTCCTAACACAAGGCTGTATTCGAGAGGCGTATCGACCACTTCAACTTCGACACACATGGTATTCGCTCCTAACTGCATGGGGAAAGAAGGGATGATTCCATGTGGTCTGAATGAATGACCATCGAAAGCAGTAAGAAAAGTAGGTGACAGAGACAAAATGGATTGGCCAAAGGCCTTCCAACATGACAATGACATCATGAAAGTTGAGGCTCCCTCATCAACCATGGTGCAGAAGGTATTCTGAGTAAACTATTTTTTGGTGTAAGCCACTACTATCTAAAATGCAACGTGGTAAGGGAGACAAGGTTTCAAGTTGGTTGGATCGAGAATGATCACTCCCAGTTTACAAGTCTCTGCAGATCCCAAGGTAGATAACATAGCCTTTTGCTATGAAGAGAAGCTCTAGAGGAACTCCAAAGTAGACATAGTGGAAGGGGTTTGTGCCAAATATTCCACCACAAAGTAGTTTTGAGCAGCCCTCGCATTCAGATTGTGAAAATAATTCTTAAACACCCCTTTTGGGATGTGTTTCATTGTTCCTCCCACCGTCTTCTAGATCTGGAGAGGAATAGGTGGGTTCGTGGCTTCTTTACCCTTTTCATCAAATTTTGTCATTCTGTAATCTCGTGCCCTGGTCGCTACATAAGTGTCACCTTTCATCATATAAACATTCACGATCGAGGTATTACCAAAAGATGCGGGGGGTCCCTGACTTCCCCCATCTGCGCTCGAAGAAGATGAGGCTTGAGCCATGTTTTTCCCATGTTGAAATGGGTTCATCATCTAAGCAAGATGTTGCTATGCCAAAAGATTCTAGGCCTCCAAATGTTGAGGGAACAGGTGAGTCGGGTGGTCTTCTGTGCAAAGGTTACATAGATACTTCAACTTTCTCTTCTCTATGTTTCCCCCACCAGCATTGTTATTAGGATTCTTATCCCCTTTACCCTTATTATTTCATTGTTTTTTCTTTCCTTCAGGCAATTATTTGGCCTTCGGGTTTGTTGAATGCATACTATGTACATCCAATGTTTGGGTAGGGGGAACAACCGAACCGTAGGTCTAGCTAGTTGTTGTCTATTGTATCGAAAATTGTTGCAATTTATTTGACCACAGATCAGTGGAATTTCCCTGTGCTGAACCAACTATACCATCGACATGTGGTACATAATTTTTTCTGGCCTTGTTGAGGATGGACCATGGAGCATCTGGAAAGATCTCATAGAGTAAGCAAGACTAAGGGTAAATCAGCTCACGCTTTTTCACTCTCATTATCCTCCTTTGAAAATAATCCTGAAGTTGCAACATCCTTGGATAAAACTTGCACCAAAGACTTCAAGAACCACTCCAGTAAGAAATTCAGTGGGACCTATACCTTAATAAATCTCTTCCAACCCCACCATTCTCTGATGTGATATGAGATATGATCAGCCTTAGTCTGCTCAAAGTTGTCCAACAACTCGGTGTTGGCATCGTATATCACGATTAGTTGGAAATGGTTTAGGAAAACCATCACCAAGTAGCTAAAGTAAGAATACCTTGAGAGAACAAGATCAATGTACCATTTCGTGACACCCCCGATAAGAGTGCATTGAAACAGGAACAAATGTATGGAATCATCTCGCAGCGCATTTGATGAGCACCACAAGTGGAAATTTGTCACATGATGACCTGACTCTTCGCCAGGCTTGCCTTCAAATTTTTGAATATCCGAGGGCAACTTAGTTGGCATGGGGGGCCAATGCAGATCATGAGAAATTGGGTCGTTCAACAACCTTGACAAGTCTGAAAGATGTAACGTTTCCATAAATGGTAGTTTGGGTTGGGTACTATGTACAGGAAAAAGGGGACCTAGAGTTTGACTGCCACTAGGCTGCTAGGAAACGTTGGGTTGTTGGCCAGGGTTCTGGTAGACATCGTGGCCTTGACCAGCATACAAAAATTGCATTTGTTGGGATATCATCTGTTGATTCCCGTAATTGGACGACATGGGTTGGTTAAGGATTTCTCCTACGTTGTATTCCAAATATTTTGGAAGGGATTTCCCCCAGCCAATCCGATGGGCATAGGTACTGAGCCTTGCCTGGGGTTCCAATGACCATGGAAGGGGTTTCCCTCAATAGACATCCCTTGAGAGGGAACTGCTCCCTGCCAAGGATTCCAAAGTCCTTATGAGGAGAAAACTCATGTACTTTCCCCCTGTGTAGGAATAGTACCCTACACAGGATTATGTTGTCCAAAACTAGGGTTTCCCCCGACGGAGATGACAGTTGAAGAAAGAGTTATTACCAAACACGTCGAACAAAGAGAACGACATGGATCACACCGACGTAGTGTAATATGAAGGTCCTAAACTTCCTTATCCAAAATATATGTAGTTAGCACTTGGCCCGATGGGATGCTAGAAAGAACCACCGAGTGAGGGGGACAGAGGAGGTATATGACCCCCACCGTAAGGGATAGCATTGAAGGGGACTAGAATTCCCCTAGTAGACCCTTGCACATGAGTGTTTGAGCTCCCTGCCTCCATACCCATGGTCTATAGGGTGGAGTAGGTAAGGACGGAGTTTGAATCAAATCTGGACATCCCATATGAAAATGGAGGGCCCGTCGCACTCGACGTGAACGGAGAAGTGTTCGCTGCCAATGACGGTATTTGACCACTGCCCGAGGTAGAGGGGGTCAAGACCACTATGGTTCAGATAGGTGAAGGTGGTTTGGGAGGAAACATACCCCCTGTAGTAGTAGCTGAAACAAGAGTATGAGGAATCCTGAACGAAGTAGCAACATTTGCTTCCATAGATGCTTGTAAGAGTATCTAACGCTCATAAGGTGTTACCCTCGAAGCGACAAGTTGTACTAAGATTGGCACAAAACATTTAGTGATCAGAGGGTTTGCTGGCCCGAGATCTTCCTCTCCAAGGTCAGAAACAATAGGTTCCTCTGGATTCGAGGAATCTCCTATTAGAGCTAGCTCAGGCATAGTTTTTGGCGGCCCAGTCACTTTGAATGACCCTTGTTGGTCAAGTCTTCACTGTAACTATGGTGGTGGTGGCTCTAATGCAACCGGCGGCAAGCCCTGAAGCCTTCGCGACTGGAGGATCTCTTGATATTCCACTTTGTGAAAATATCAACGACACAATAGGGATTTAACTAGCGTTTAAAACCAATCACACACTAGAAAAAATCCTATAAGATAATCCAAGCAAACCACTATCTAGTTGGAAGAACATTTACGCGAGCCAACACTAGAGAAACTTATCGGTGCAAGTGAAATTCGAACACGGAAGAAACCTCTGGGTATACTCTGCAAAGTGTGACCTGACATCTGCCCTAGGTACCCTGGTATACCCATGTAGTCACCTATGTAAGTCCCTAGAATAAAGTCAACTAAGTTTCCAGCTCGCAAACAGTCACCAGGCGAGTACAATTGATAGTCGAGTGAACCGCAATGAGTAGGATAACAAGTATAAAACCTATCATGGGTATCAAAATCAAGTGGGTCGTAAGACAACAGAGGATATTGAACGGATTCGAGGTCCATGAAGGTCCATAGGGAAATGTGAGTGATATTATTCCCACGACAGATCCTCAATATGTGTTCCCCACTATGTTTAGTCTAGCTTTGGAGGGGTTATCTCTGCTGCCTTTCCTCATGTGACCTCGTGTTTATCCCCTGTGTTAGAAGGGGGTCCCAGATAAATTTCACATCTCTAGACTTTAACACTCCCTAGCTCTGACTCCGATGTTTGTTTAAAATCCTTGAAGAGTTTCCTCTGCAACCTAATTCAAGGCTCTAACCCTAAACTAGTTGGTTGACCCTACAAACATAAAAGTCTAATTAATTTTAGATTTATAGTTCATTTTAAATGGATTTCTTAACTCAAAGGATATGGCAGTGAAACTATTGGTGTTTAGGAGAGAAGAAAAGAGGAGAAAAAGACGAAAATCTAAAAGCAAAATTACTTCTAGTTAAAAGTAAAGATTTACAACTAACTCTTTGTAACTAGCTTTTTCATAACTAACTTTTTCAAGATCTTTAAAAAGAAGACCTAAAACGAAATTTCGCTCGAGTACGAGCTACTTAAGTTCTAATAAATCAGTATAGAACTTAAAAAATGAACTCTTTTCCTGATCAAGTAAAATAACTAACTCCAACTACTTTACCAAAACTAAGAATGAAAAATCTTTTTCCTTTTTTTCCGAAAATGCTTCAAATAGGAAAAACTTGAAATAAATATTTTTTTCTCTTTTCTTTAAATCAAATGAAAGGGGGAAAAAGAAATACAAGACAAGACTAAAACAAACATTTGACCCATTGTGGATCACACGGAATCACTAAAGACACCAAACAGGCCGATCAAAAACTCAAAGACTCACATAAAACCCTTTCAGAAATAAACAAAAGAAACTTCAAAAATACACGCAAATTGAAATCTAACCCAAGCTGTGACTGTAAAAACATAGACTCTGAACACTGTCAAGAAACACTGACAGGTACAAACCTCAATCAGGAAAGAGGTTGGCTACCTCTTTTTCAAAAACAATTTCTTAAACCAGGTATGCTATTGTTGTTTCAGTAGCCTGTATATGTATGAGGAATGATTAATAGACAGGGCACGTATATACATAGGATGAACCACTGTAGGGCATGTACAACTCTGTATTTCCTCAAAAATGAAATAAAATAGACAGACTGATTGGGTAGGGAGAACTGGTATGGAACCAAAAAGTGACTAGAATCCCTTAAAAGACTCAGAAGACTCAACATAAAGTCGAAAGGTAGAATAACCAATAGACACCCAAAATCCCCTAAAACCCTAGAGGCTTCCCCAGTATGGTCGCCAGTTTTTCTAGCGGGAAAAACCCCCCTATCACTATACTAGGTTTCAGAATGTAGGGAGATAAATTAACTGTCTAAAAGTCAACTACTTCTCTAACTACCCCAAACATACCCAAAACACATACAAGAAAATAAAAGATGAGAGGGATCGGGTAACTATACCTCTACTCTGCATTCGATGATGATCCCCTCGCGCTTGAAAGATTTTTTTACTGCACGCCTCCTCCCAAGGCTAGCCTGTATTCAAAGATAGAAAAATAGAAATCTGCAAGCATGCAATTCATATACAAATTAGGGTTAGATGTTATAATGTCAAAACATAAACCATTAAATGCATTCAATACACTATGATTTGGGACATGAAAAGTACTTCTTTTATTAATATCTCAATGATTATACATTTACAACCAAAGTCAGCTACTACTCCACGAACCTGGTCTGGGATCCTCTTCACCAAGCTCCAAGTGAATCTCTATATGAATTCTCCTCTCGACCTTCTGATCTCTTCTTGGGAAGTTAATGGGTTTTTGATGGAGGAAGAAGGGCTAATTGGGAATGTTGAGGCAATTCTCACAAAAGGGTTGCAATTACTTGGGGCAAGGAGGGGATGTGGAATGGGCAAAGTTTCATTGTTCTTATGTCTAGATGTGGAATGAGACCCCAACACATCCTTTTATATGACAAAAGGATGGTTATTTGGTTGGGTGACGGGCGATGGATTAATTGGGAAACTACCCAATAGCCCGTAATCTCAACGAATTCCTTGCAACTTTTTATTTTTTGCAACTTTTGCAAGTATATGCAGGTTGTATTGGTGCAACATGTGTACATACGTGGGTTGTAGTGGTGCAAAAAGCATATGTACGTGGGAAGTATTGGTGCAGGGGGCGTACATATTCAAAAAATGGGATTTTTAGAAGAGCAACTCAGTGATGGCTTGGAAAACAATGCAAGTAAGAGGGCCAAAGGTCAGCTATGCATGTTTAGAGAAATTTAGGGTTATAACAATAGATCATAGAGATTACATCAAGACAAGAAAAACATAAAAGAATGTAAACAAAGAAGACAGTCTGATAAAAACAACTCAAAGGAATCTTCAATAACACAATATTTACAATCCAAGCCCTCAGGCTTACAACTGAAAAATACAGAGCCCTGCTCCTAAAAATCCCTCGGCTCTCTATCCTCTGAAAACACCTCTCTTTCACAAAATCTAAACTGAACTATTTATACCAGATCAGTCCACAACTGTCAAAAGTGTGATCTGGCCATCCTATTGAAGTATTTACATATGTGCATCCTTCTGTCAGACACGAGCTCAGATCAACATGGGCCTGCAAGAAAAACCGTCCATAGGGGTACCTCGGGCTGACAGTTCTTTCTCCATGGCTAGACCCTCCATGCCTTTTATTTATAGAGTTATTTGAGGTTTCAACCACGACTCCTTTTTCATTAAATTCCTTTTTTCTCAGGATCGCAATGAGGCTTAATGCCTAGGGGGAGGCCAGGTGTTTCTCTTGGATTTGTCATTTTATAATCATGTGAATGTGGGGCTGTCAAAGGAAGTTTTGAACCATACCACGTTTGAGCTCACAATTCACCACCTTCTGCTACATAGCAATTTTACTATACCACAGTTTCGATTACAGGACCTCTCAAGGATTTTAGCGCTCGAGTAAGTTGCTTCCCCGCAATGAAGTGTGTCCATTGATCTAGTCATGTTTCGTGATCTAGGAAGCCCTGCCAATTTATCACTCCCACTAAATTTCATCCGCTTGCCAAATTTAGGATTATTCTAACCGTGCTTCGAGATGGCGCTAATTTTGGCGTTGAACAAGAACACTTCCTGGAGGATGATCTGACTTGGTGGCATGACATCACTATGCTGACGTGTCATGAAACGAGAGGTGACACATGTCGACGCCAGATGGATGCCAGGTGTCAGGACGGATGAGAGCGCCACATGTATGAACCAATGATTGCCACATGATTTGGCACTTCATAGATTGGGGGCGGTCTACATGTAGAGTTGGAGCTCTGAAGCGAATGATGAAAATCAATTTGAGGAGGACACGCGGAAGGGATCTGTTAACTCCGGGAGAAAACTATTTCGGAAGAAAACGAGAGCAGGGAAGCTAAAACTCTTGAAGCGCGGATTCCCGAAGTAAATCATGATCGTTCGATGGAGAAGGACGTGTGGCACTTGATCTTTAACTTTGGGGATTCTTCCTAGCCACTAATCTTCGTGCAATTTTGACATGCCAAATACATGTGAGTTGTTGATCTAAACTACTCCTGGGATATTCGTTGTTGGAAAAATAAACCTGCCCGCTTCTTGTATTTCAAGCTTGAAATGGGCTTCTTTTGAATGTTGTGTTTGGGCGTTTCTGTGCAGCAAAGGACTTGGTCGTCCTGTGACCCTTTGACAACTTTATGTGATAACAATATGAATCCTCCATCCATTTTGCAATTATGTAATGATATCGGTTGCAAAATCTTGGAAAAATGTAACTGAGATTGGAAATATTGTCAGAGTTATGGGGACCTGACATAACCATCGGTCTAGAATGAATTGCCCCATCCTCCTGTCAATTCTCCTTTTTTTCTATATTTTCTCCATCTGAAGGAGATAAAATAAGCATGTCAAAGTTATCTCCTTGATCTCTAAATAAGGTCAACACAATCTTACCATTCCCCGAAAAAGTTTCTAGATATGAACACTCCAGCCAATCTACAATCCTATCATAATATGTGCAATTACCAACATAGGATTGTTTGAAATAATTAAGAGACAAAAAACATTTATGATGAAAATAAGGTACCGGATTGGTATGGAAAGAATTTTGTAAAAGGATCCTGATGTTTTTGGTAGGATCAAGATAACAAGAACTTGTCATGATTTTTATTTGAAGAAGAAGTGTATCATTCTCTTGAAACTTTTCATTGAGCTTGAATGATTCGACATTAACTACTTGATATGAAATAAATGAAAAAACCAACATTTTTGAATAATCATCACTGGTAGTGGTGTTTGGTTGATTATAATTTTCAATCTCAAATAATTTATTATGGAAAAAATCAGATCCTTCTTTAAACACAAATTGAGATGAATCAATGGAAGATGCAATTTGAGACTCTTTCAAATCATTTCTTGATTTACCCATGGATAATTGATGTGAATAAGAATTAGTATGTTCATGGGAAGAATTATTCTCCTCTTTATCTTCTATTCGGTAATCTATATTGATTTGTACCTTATTATATAATGTTTAATTCTATCTAGGGTAATATGGAATACACAATTGCACAACATTAGGATAAAAAATATCAAGTTAAAAGGAATAATATTTAGAAGAATTGAGAAGACAAAATGTGTCTCTTGAAATGATTGGCATATAGGTTTTGACTTATATGTTTGTTTCCTTCCCTTGCGTGAACGGATCGGCCCTTATTGTATCCTCTTTTAAAGAGTACGAGATAGTTTCCAAGAGAAAAATTGGTTCATTGTGTAAGAGAAAATGTGAGAGAAAATCACTAGACTAAGATGCTTGATTAATAGTCTGACTAATGATGTCGTCTCCAATTAATTGATGTTGAACTGGTTCAAATGAATTAGGTGAAGATTTATTGATAGCATAATCACAAATATCAGATTCAATTTCTTTATCTTTTGAAATAGTTGTAGTGTCTTGGATAGTATGACCATTGTCTTTATTTAAAGTTTCTTGATCATCAGAAGAAGACATTGATGAAAAATAATTATCAAGAGGGACAATTTCATATTTCAAGTTATCATGTTGCTCCAAAATTAAAGAAGTTGGCAAACAATGTTGTGATTCTACAACTCATAATTTTTCAAGATCATCATGAAAGTTTAAACCAAACTATGAATGAGTATTAATTCCTAATTTGGATTGGTTAATAATTGATTGATCTTGTTCATCTAAAAGAAAAATGAGATATTGAAACCATTCATCAGTAAGAGGAATTTATTTCAAAGGGAATCTGGAACACAAATGTATGAGCCTAATTGAAAAATCTTCTAATGATTCATCATTTTATTCCTAAGACAATACAATTCCTCACCTAATTTATCATAATCAAAATTGTTAAAATCAGATAGAAAATCAATTCCAAACTCAAACCATGAATGAATTGAATTAGATGGAAAAGATTCAAACCAACATTTAACTTGACCTCCAAAGGTAATAGAAAGCAATCTGCATACAACATTAGTATCAATCATATTATGTTTTAAACCTGCATACAACATTAGTATCAATCATATTATGTTTTAAACATTTATAAAAAAAATTAGAAAGATTATCTTCTGTGGATGTGCTCCCTTCTCTCTCAAATGTAAGTTCTGATAAGAGATAAAGTATCTCACTGGGAATGTTAACAGATGGGAGATTAAAAAAATGTTCACATACAGGGATTTGGTAGGGTGCCATTGTTGTAATATGACAATAAAGAATTCATCTCCGAGTTATATTTTCATCTAACTAGCCCTTAAGCATGTGGATGGCATCATTGAAGGATAGATAATGAATAAAAAAATAATTACGGGAAAAAAACTAAATGATTGAGACAAGTGACTAGAAACATTTAATGATTTAATTTCGCCCTCCTTCTAGCACCATTTTTTGATGGGAGCTCATCAACTAGAATGGAGAGTCTGGTCTGAGGTTTTCTACAATAACCTAAGTTTTTTGGGGTAACTCGCCTTGACGTGTTTTATGGCTTAGTTAGTCGATGAGGGGACCTAGTCTAAGCTTTAGAAAGAATAAATAGCAATTAGTTTATGAATACCTACTATGTACATTAATACTATTTTTTCACACCTCTAACTACAAAATTTACAACATGTATAGAGATACAAGATTTCAGGAAAGTCTTGTGGAACTAGAGAGTTTGGAAACATAATTAAATACCAGGAAAAATTTAAAATATGGGAAATTGGTACTAAAACACACTACTAATTAAATTTTGCAATCCAAACTAAAACAAGAATGAATGTAAATTATAATGTTTGGAATTAAATGGAAAAATCATTTAAATTTTAAAGTTAATCTACATTCACAGAAAATTGAAACAAAACAATAACAAAAAATTACTAACCTATGCTAGCCAGTAATAAAGGGAATTTTTGACTTGTGCCTTCTTAAGTAAAACTGCTCCAACAACCTGTATGTCAAGGAAAACCTATGGAAAACAACTGTGAAATATGAAGATCATACAAATATCTAAGGAAAGTCACTTTGATACAATAATTAATGCATGTTCAATGATACAGGAAGGACAGGTTATTTTTTCTGATACTTTGTCAATATTACAATTACTTATTTGTCGAAAAGAAAATAATTTCCAATCACAAATTTAATCATTGCAAGTATAAAGCATATAAAAAAACTTGATATATTTTAATACCCGCATCACAATAATCACAAATATCTTTTAATTATTGGAACAATAGACTATTGAAGATTATTCAGAGCTAATTAACAATATATTATCGAAATCGACAAAAGATAATTTTTAATCAATACATTATCAATGCTAGAAGAATATAAATCAACATAATATATATTATAATAACAAAAAAACCATTTCACTCATAGGGAAAAAGCCATCAAGTAATCTGGAGTTTCACATTCTTCTTAAAAAATAAATAGCGGTCCATTATCCCAATTCCAACCATATTGTTACTACCACATCTACGTCTATTTAAAAAAATATGGATCAATCTATTGGACATGGTCTTATCGTGTTGGCATTGATGACAAAGAATGTCAATATGATCAATGTTGGACATCGTATTATGGTGTTGGCATTGATGTCAAGAATATCAATATGGTATTATCATTATATGTCTTTGAAATCCTAAAGATCATGAGAGATAACATTTTATGTTTCATAGAATACATAGTGTGAGGTGCAGAGGAATATGGTATAAAGATAAAGCTCATAAGGGATAGCCTTCTGATTGGATAAAGACAGTGCATAAAGGAGCACACTAACACAAAGCTCAGACGGAAAAAGGTTAATCGAAGATTAGATGAGATGGCACATTTAAAGTAACATAGGAGACAAATTTCTGTGGGTGAAGAAATAATTTTGTAAAGGATCTCGTTACAGGAGTCGTTCATTCTTAGTTCAGGACAATCCAGGACTGTTAGATCGAGGAGGAGCCAGAGGATGGGAGAAATTAAATCTCAACCATCAATATGGACCATTGGATCAAGTAGTGGAGAAAAGAACTTTGACACTTCACCACTTTGGCAATAAATGAAAACAAGTTAGAATCCAAGAAATCCCAAATTCACTAAATAATTCCAATCATCGATCAGGAAGGAGATTTAGATGGTTTCCCAGCCGTTAGATCAATATTTGATCTAGAATTAAGTGATGATTGTCAATCTGGAATGTAAATGTTGAACCGTCAGATCACACTAAAGGAAAGAAGGTGGTACACTCTAGCACTGACCACTCTAATGAAAAGGATTTTGAATTATGTAAGTTTACCCAAAGGTCAAAGTCCTGAAGTCACAAACTTCCATCGACCGTCGGATAAGAGGAAGAGCAGGGAAATCCTGTCAAATGTTGATCTAGAATGAATAATTAAACTATTAGATCGCACTAAAAGGAATAAGGTGGTTAACTCTGGAATTGACCTACTCCAACGATAAGAATCTCATATAAATCAAGTAATTCAAAAACTCCAAAGCCCCGGAGTTAACATAAGTTGTCGATCAAGACAAGGAAATATCTATGGTGATAGATCTATTCGTCACTTCAACAATTCGAGAGTATTAGATATAAGTCTCAAAAGTGTCATATTCATGAAGCAATGGAGATTGTCATATAAATAAGAAAATTCAGGTGAATCTACGACTATTATATCCAGGAGGAAGACATGTGACACATCAGTAGGCATACATCAGTAGGACCATGTTAGCAATAGATAACAAGTGGATCAATCAAATGGTGACAAGTGGCAAGGTGGATGTGGCACATAAAAATTGTAAAAGTCACAAATCAAGGTGACACATGGCACACACATTAAGGCTTCATGTTATCATAGGTGATTCCAGCATGCCACGTTGGTCCAAGACTACAGCCTCCAGGGATAACCAGTTTCTCCTACCAACATAAATACCTGGAGCGTTGAAGGATGAAGTCGCAAATTAATGTTAGTCATTGATCTAAGATCCCCTAGAATATATTTCGATCATTCAATCAAGTATAATAGAAGGATAGCGTAATATGTACTAACAACTCATAACAAGTTGTGACCACAACTTTATGACTTATTCAATAGGTAAATTGTAACACCTCGGCTTTTGAGCCCTGTATTAAATAATTTTTTTTGGTAATATATGAAAGACCAGAGTGCCCAAACAATTGAAAGAAGCCATTTTTCCTAGGAAATGGAATTTTTGATCATTATTAATAATAATTACATCGTTGGATGCTAGAAGGACAAGGACAAGAGTTATACGGGGCTATGATTCCACAAGACAGGGGACTTGAGGGGCTAATTATTTATTTTATATTTTTTTTACCCATTTTTTTTAGTGGAGAATAACATTTATATGAGCTTATTGGGGGGAAGGACAAGTGGTTCCTTAATTCTAAGAATTACATAAACCCATGTTTGATATATGGTGTGGGTTGCTTATTCTTCACTCATTCACTCATTCATTGTTCATTGTTCACACCTTTCACCTTGTTCTCACTCCACTCATTTATTTCACCCACTCGTCTTTCCTCATTCATGTTTGGCTTGGGAAGGGAAAACGAATTGTTGAAGAGGACTCATCGCTTTGTTGGCTGAAAATACTATTGGTGTATTCCAGCCATGAATTAAGGCATGCATGTCTGATATGATTTTGCATGTGTTCAATTTTTCTCACATTTTCCAATCATGAGAGTTCCAACATGGAGATTCATGACCAGATGCACTGAATCCCTAGAAGGAGATGGACAATCTGAGGGACTGTGTGGAAGATAAGGGGGTTCATTCTCTTGGGTTGTGTAGGATGGGTAGAAGATATCTGGTGTACTTTGGATTGTTTTGGGTGAGGAAAATCCTATGAGAGCTTGAGTGTTGACTGGTTTGGAAAGCTGAGTGACACTCTAAAACTGTCCTTCTGAATTCATGGCCCTGGCTTGATGGTGACATTTTTGTTGAGAATTGGAAAACAAATTTCTATGGTTGGGTGGAATTTCCTCGGTGTTCATCTAGTTGGTGATTCGTTTTATGAAAGATAAGTTCTTTTTGTCATGGTTTTTTTTACCTGTTTATTTATTCTGCTGTGTAATTATTTGTCTATGAATTTTGTATCCATAGTATGAATTCTTGTTGTTTATTGTTGTGTATGACATATGGTTCATTTCTTTTATGTTGAAGCATGAATATTGATATATGCATGTGAATAACGCATGCATATTTGTTAATTGAAAGTTATATCAAAAGTTGAAAGAAGTCCAGAAGTGGGCTTGAAGTGGCATAGCCTAGCATGTGGGTGGATGGGTATGTTACATATTTGTA
>SNQJ01S0052473.1:27350-45734 GCA_010110895.2 Picea sitchensis
GTTATGGATCATTATATTGAAAGGAAGTTCAATGAGGATCTTTAAATAAAGGTGAAACTAGAGGCTGGGAGAGATTACGCCACAGTCGTCAGATTGATCCTATCAATTGTCAATCGTTGATCGAAGACAAGAAGAAGATGGAAAACTATGAAACTTCATCACTTTAGCAATTTTTGGGAGATAGGTTAAAAGCATGAAAAATTCCAAAGTCGTGAAGTCTCATCGACCATATGATATGATAGGAGGCTTAGGTGAAATCTTAGTCGTTAGTTAGGGTCCTCCGACATTGACCAATTCGGGAAGTTTAACTCCAAGAGAATCGAACCATTTTAGAATTGTTATAACCTGGAGTCCCAGATCGATGAAGTCCTGAAGTCTCGTTGAACATTATATCAAGGGAAGGACTTTAGAAGTAATGTTTATCGTCGGATCTAGCATTGGTGGAAGGATAGTGAATTTTCAGAACTTTGAAAATTCACCACTCCGACGATTACTGGAGAATGGAAAAGCCCCAAAGTACCGAAATGAATAAGGATCGTCCAAACCTATGCTTGATTAATTCATGGTCATTGTATCAAGAGTGGAAGGATATGGTAACAAATTCAGTGAGTATCACTCCAGGGGAGTTGAGATACTTGGGAGTTGTAATGTTCTGGAGCCCCGGAGCGCTGAAGTCCCAAATTGACTAAGGTTTTCCATCTCAACGTCCGATTAAGTCATGACCATCAATCTCATTGAAGCCTTCAGATGGGGAGGGATTTTCCAGTCTATGAGAGATAAAATATCGACTATATGATCTTCTAGTAGAGTTTTTGGAAGGGATTCTATGAAGTTTAAATCCGAGAAAAATTAGATATTGAAAAGGGAGAATAGTTGAAGGCCGAAGTCCAGAGGACTTGGTCCCAACACCAGTCTCATGAAATGGTAATGGGGGTAAATTCAAGGATAAAAAGGATCTGGAAGTAACCAATCCCTCATACATTGTGTACGAACAATATCTTGTGTAGAAGAATACAGAGGAAGGCGCTAAATAGTGAATAATCTCGTGGTTTCAAGCCATGGTCACATGGAAAGTGGTTTGAAGGAAGCGCCTGTGTAGAATTCAAATTATGTACCATATAAAGGATAACATGGAAGTGTTATAATATGGAGAATTATAATATATTCTTCATGAATTGAGAAGAAAAAGGACATGTAGCATTGTTTTGAAAAAAAAAATAATATGCTTAATTCTAACAAAATGGTGGCTTGCACATTTTGCAGAATTAGGGGGTATAAACATATCAGTTCAAAATGAAGATTCAGGAAATGGAATAAGGAGAGGGAGCTTACATCCATGATAAAGATGCCAAAGGTCAAAATATAAGTGTTGGTAATTCAAAGACATAATCCAACGGACACCAAACAAGAGGGGAGAAACAAACATTTATAGAGACTGTGAGAATCCTGAAAATAGAAGTGCAAAGCTAAAAAGTAGACAATGAGAGACTAATAAGAGAACAAAATCAGATAAATTCTCAAGTGACACAAAGCTTAAATCAGTTGTAGAGGAAAACAAAGAATGGATCAAACTCAAAACATGAGGAAGAAGGAAGATGCCATGACAAAAGAGATGATCATAGAAGAACTGGTTACTTAATAAGTTCTAAAAGAACTCATAGGTATCACTCACCTCCCTAATCAACAAGGAAATTTCATTCATCTGAATATTCCATAAGTATCCCAGAGGTTTCCCCTATTTGGAACCAAAGAAGAAGACATGAATTAGACAGTTTGCAAGGAGATCTGGGGAAGCTTAAGCTAACATCCTTTGATGGAGAAAGAGAAAGGGAATTTGATGTTGAGTCATGGTTTCTTAGACTCATGAGGTATTTTCAATTGCATAACTACTCATCAAACCTAGAAGCCATAATTTCCACATACCATTTACATGGGAAATTTGTTATGTACTGGGATCAACTAAATAAAGTTGAGCACATTAAAGATAATAGGATCAATTGGAAGCAGTTCAAAAAATATTTTCAGAAAGAGTACCTTTTAGAGAACTTTTATGACAAGAAAATGCAAGAGTTATTTGAACTTACGCTGGGAAGCATGACCATAGCAGAGTATGAAAATAAGTTTTTGTGGATGCTAAATTATGTGGGGTTTATAAAGATGAGAAGATGAAAGCATAGAGTTTTTTAAGTGGATTTACCTCCTTTTATAAAGAGAAGATCCAATATGATGAACCCAGGAATTTGATTGAGACCATAAGGAAGGCTAAGTACCTGTATGAACAAGGAAAGGGAAGACAATACATGCATAAATATTGGAAGGATAAGAAGAAGGAGAAATATGATCAGGGGAGGAAAGGATTCAAACCTCAATAGAAATAGTTCTAATAAAAATCATCAAGACCAGTATGTTAAGGATGAATCCAAGAGAGAAGACTCTTTGGGAAAAAGGGCAAGACCACCAATCCAATGTTGGGGATACAGAGAAGATCACCTGTACAAATATTTTCCTCAAGAAAGGACAAAGTGAATACCATGCACAACATCAAAGAGGCTACAATAGTAGAAGACATGTGAAGAATTTATGTATCCTTAGAATATTGACAAGAAGAGCATCAATCCAATATGATTGAGGTGGAAGGTAAGATCATTAATAATCCTATTGTTATTTTAATTTATTTAGGAGAAATTAATTGTTACATTGATCCTAAAATAGTGGATAGATTATGTTTGGAGAAAAGTAATCTTCAAAAAACAAGTTTGGTTCAGCTAGCCACTGGAACCAAAAGGAGAATCCATGATATGGTCAGAGGTTGTTCCATAATTCTTAGTGGCATGAATACTAATGTTGATATAAATATTATATCATTGGGATCTTATGATATTATAATTGGAATGTATTGGTTGGACAAGCATTAGTTGTCCTAGATTGTCATAACAAGACATTTACATGTCTTAATGAAGAAGGAAAACAAATCCCTGTGAAAGGAGTTCCAAGACCCATCTCTATAAGGGAGATTTCAACCTTACAGTTGAAGAGATGTTTCAGAAAAGGATGTCAATTGTTTTCAGCCCATGTGGAGGAGACAAAAAAGACAAAGGGACCAAGCCTTGAATAATTTCCAGTACTACAAGAATTTGGAAATGTATTCCAAGAAATACCAGGGTTGCACCAAAGAGAGAGATATATTTATCTATTGATTTAGTACCACGAGTTGCCCTGATATCAAAACACCTTGCAAAATGACTGCACCATAATTAAAAGAATTACAAATGTAATTGGAATTATTTTTGAAGAAAGGGCACATACGTCCAAGTGTTTCACCTCGGGGTAGGGATGATTTTAGGGGCTAAATTTCGCTCATGGGCTAATTTTCCATGGTTTTTTAAAAAATGAGATTCGCTATTTTAAAAATGATTCGCCGAAATTCTATAGGATAAAATTATTTTACCTTAAAAATCGTCAAAATTTTATAAAAACTATATAAAATCCTTAGAAAGTTGAATATTTTTACAAGAATATCGCCAATCATATATAGTTGGCATATGAAGGATTAGTAAGATTCACCAAGGTTTATACACTTTAAAATAAATTTCCATCCTTAAAATCATTCCTGCCTCGGGGAGCACCAATACTTTTTTTCAAAAATAAGGATGGTTGTGTATTGACCTTCGATAGCTAAATAAATCCATTGTAAAGAAAAAGTAACCTCTACTCAGAATTGATCACCTCTTTGATCAACCAAGAGGGGAAAATATATTCTCAAAGATAGACTTGAGATCAGGGTACCGTCAGGTAAGAATCAAGGAAGAATACATCAATAAGGCAGCCTTTAGAACCAGGTATGGGCATTATGAATTTGTAGTGGTGCCATTTGGACTATACAATGCACCAGTTTTCTTTATGTGCTTAATGAATGGCATATTCATAAATTATTTGGATAAGTTTGTCATAGTATTCCTATATGAAATACTTGTCTATTATAAGTCATAAGAAGATCATGAACATCACCTAAGATTGGTATTGCAAGTGCTAAGGGAACATCATTTGTATTCAAATCTTAGTAAGTGTTATTTTTACCAAGAACATATCCATTACTTGAGGCACATTATTTCAAAACAAGGTATAGAAGTGGATCTAGAGAATATTGAAGCCATTAGAGGATGGCCAAAACCTAGGAATGTTTAAGAAGTTTGATCTTGTATGGAGTTAGTTGGTTACTAAATAAGATTTATAGAAAGGTTCTCTAAGATTTCTCATCCCATCACTTCTTTGCAAAAGAACGGAATTAAATTTGTATGGACAATAGAGTGTCAAGAGAACTTTAATTTGTTGAAAGAATTAATTATTATTGCACCTGTTTTAAAGATTGTTGACCCAAATGAAAGTTTTGTGGTATGTACAGATTCATGAAAGGAAGGACTTGGTGGATTCCTCACTCAAAATGGACATGTCATTGGTTATGAGTCCAGAAATATGAAAGAACATGAGAGGAACTATGCCACACATGACTTGGAACTTGTTGCCATTGTTCACGCATTGAAGATGTGGAGGTGTTATCTCATGGGGAAGAGATTTGATTTAAGAATAGACCACAGTGGTCTGAAATATATTTTTTAACAACCAACATTGAGTGGCAGGAAGACGAGATGGTTGGAATTTTTAAGTGAATACGATTTTGACATCAAGCATATCGAAGGAAAATAAAATAAAGTTGTTGATGCACTTAGTAGAAGAGTACATATTATGCATGCTACAATTGTTAGTATGCATCAATCAAATTTAAAGAGAATAATTTTAGATGTTGTTGTCACAAATCAACATTACCTACAGGTAAAAAAAATCTTACAACAAGAAAATGTACAACAGAAAATTAAAGAATATGAGATGCAGGAAGATGGATTACTTATGCATAAAATAGAATTTATGTTCCTTGTTCTGAAGAACTTAGGAATTTGGTATTAAAGGAAATGCATAATGTTCCATATGTCGTACATCCCGGTTACTAGAAAACAATTACAGGAGTAAGAAGCCAATTATTTTGGCCAGTAATGAAAATGGGTGTTGTTGATTACATTTCCATATGTATGGAATGTCAGAGAGTGAAGGTTGAGCAAAGAACCCAACGGGTTTCCTACAACCATTACCCATTCTAGAGAAGAAGTGGGAAGTGGTAACCATTTATTTTATAACTAAATTGTGCAGGACAACAAAACAACATGATTTAATCATGGTAGTGGTTGATAAATTGACAAAGGATGCTCATTTTGTTCCTGTAAAAATGACTCATACAAAAACTAATACTGCAGAAATTAAAATATGGGAGATTGATAGGTTGTAGGAGATACCTAAGACAATTGTCTCAGACAAAGATACAAAGTTTACTTCAAATTTCTAGAGGGGATTGTTCAAAGGATTTGATACAAGTCTGAACTTTAGTGAAACATACCATCCATAGTCATATGGGAATACAAAGAGAGGCAACCAAGTAATTTAAGACATGTTGAGAATGTATATGATGGACACACCAACTAAGTGGGAATATTACTTGCACTTGGTTGAGTTTTCCTATAATAATGGGTATCAAGCTTCATTGAAAATGAGCCCATTTGAAGTGTTGTATAGTAGGAAATGCAATACTCTAGTGAGTTGGGAATGTTATAGCACAAGTTGTAGGTTGGGAAAATACCAACCCAACCATGGAACAAGTGCTACAACTTGGGAATCCTACACCCAATGTCACCTCGATGTAGGTCCCACACTTCAAGGGTGACTAGGTCACTCTAGGGAGACAATCTCGATGACCCTAGGGGAATTAAGACGGAGATGGAGGGAAGTGGAAATGAATCCCTTATAGGTCAAGTCTATATGGAAAGAAAGGTAGGGAGATATTCATTTCCATTCAAGTAATGACTACCCCACAGGTATATTGCTTTTCTGGATGAGTGTACCTACTTGAGACACAATAAAAGACACTTTGCAACAATATATGTTATTTAGATGAGCAAGTTAATATTTTTGTTCCTAATTTGTAGTAGTAAATAATAGTATGTATCAGAAAATAAATTATACTAGAAGCTACTCAACAAGTGCTAGAAATCAAATAGAAAATACAAGAGAAATTCTAGCTAAACTCGAGATCAAAAGCCAAAATTCTAGCTCAAAAAATAAGGTTGTTGTAAACACTTGTTTGCAGAAAATTGTATCTTTCTTATGGATGTAACATTAAATGTATTACCGAAAGGAAATAATCCACTATAATCCCCCAAAAAGTGCACTAGCACAAGGAGAGTAAGTGTGCAAATTTTGAGCAAAAACCAATGGTTGATAAGAGAGTTATTAGAGCAAGTAGGTTAGGGTTTTTGCATCCCTAATGGATGAAGATACAATTTTATAACAACATAAATAATTATCCCTTATATTAGGATTCCCTAGTAGTTGTGAGTTTCCCAAGGAACAAAGAAAACAATCGACTTTCGAAGAAGTAAAAATGACCGAAATTCACGTTTCCCAATGAAATAATTTATTTCTCCAATGCAACAACTTAATGACTAGTGCCTTTAATATTGGTTTAATGGAGTCATAAGGATCTTAGAGAAGATACCTTATTTCGGGTGTAATCCCTTTACTTCCCAAGGTAACTTTCTCTAAGCTAGGATTTAAGTTAAGAGGGTGTATGCCCTTATACTTCTCTTAGAAAACCCTTGTAAATAAATGAGATGAAGAAAAAAATGGTGAATAATATATTGGGGGTGTATGTCCTTATACTTCCCACCTATATCCTATAATAAAAATTATTGACTTGAATAAAATGATAAAAAGACAGTTAAAACCATACCAAAATCAAGAGAGATGCTAAGACAATCCACCACAAGAGATAGAAAATAACATTCCAAGGCTAGTGCATAACTTCCTCCATTAACCATTCACAATCATATACATACACAAGTGCACAAGATCTATAATATCTAAGGAGGCCAAAAATTTCAGACCAAAACCTCTCACAAGAGGAGAGTTATGTTTAAAATGAGATCTTATGATATCTATTTATACAAAATTTAGCTAACATAGCTTGTAAACAAATTAAGGAGTAAAACACAATATTAGGGATCAACATCTCTAATATTTCCCCCTTAACACAATAATATTAAACAATTCACTTAAAATTTCACTTTTTGCACAAAGTAAACCCTAATTTAGGAGGACGTCACCCCTTTAGGGGACGTTTTTCCACTTTGAGAAAATCATTGGTGTTGGAGAGGCATGGATGGGACTCCAAAGTACATGTGTCAAGCATATAGGAACTCATATCATGGTTACGACCCTTATCCTCATCAACATTACATGTTTCAAAGAGTGTCGCCTAACAACCATGCCCTATCCCCGAAGGTCATGACGTCAAGCTCAAAATTGGGATGCTTTTCCCCTCCTGTGCAATTCGTTTAGCAAGAAATGGGTGGGATAGGTCATCCAATTCATCATCAAGGCCATCCAATTAATCTCTCTTTCATCTGGCATGTGGTCCCCTCGTATCCAACCTATTGAATTGTTTCCCCATGGAAGCCCAAGCTAGGCTTGTTCTCCCAAAACTGTCCACCGACTAGGCCCTGCAAAGACAAATGAACACACCTTCCAAGGATATAAATTCATAAAATCATGATAAATAAATCTAATCAATAAATAATTCATCCAAGCATGTGCATCAAAGATCACCATATCAAACAATTAGTAGCTAAAAGACACTATGCGACTTGTCAAGCTTAAGTATGGGAGGGTTGACGAGGTGTCCTATTGGGTAGGTATTGCCCTAGGTCAAAGAGAACTTCCAAGATGTTCCTCTATAAGCCATGTAAATTGGATGAGTTGGTAGGGGTCAAGACTTAATTCTCATAGGGCTCATGACATACAAGGGCTCATAGTGTCTCATTCATAAGTGCCTTTGTGGAGGGTGTGTGGTACCTTCGTCCGCAATGCACTTTTTCCAAACCCATTATTTTCCTCTTATCTTTATTTATTTATATTTTCTTTCATAATAGCATAAGGAGAGATTGAAGGTCATTTCCTTGGTGTGGTGACTAGGTGGTGAAAATATCACCCACAAATACCTAATGAAAATTACAAGGTTGGATCTTGATGAGACCACCTTTCTCTTAGTCATGCAACTGAGAGTCAGTGCCCTAGCTTGGTGACTAGATGATGACAATGTCATACCACTAGATATCCATGGACGTGATAGTTCGGCTCATGATGAGACCTCCTATCCTTCAAACTACCTTTCAAGTATTTATTTATTATATTGTGGGTCTCCTTTTATTCAAACATAAGCATTTCAGTGCTTTCTTGGGTGATCCCTGGGCGAAGCATATGGAAGGTTTATATGAGGATTTTATATTTTACCCAACACCAACCCATCTGTTCCTTTATCCCCTTCTTTCCATATAATGAGGGACAACCCCTTCTTGGGTCAATACACCCTAAAATACCAAGAGATAAGGAAATGGATCAAAATAATGATGGAAAATGGTAAGTATGTCTAGGAACGGTATGATGGCTCATTAAGGGATTTCCTAGGAGAAAACTCATTCCCAAAGAAGACCACATACTAGGGCACAATGTCAGCCACCAAGGTGAAGTAAGGAAAAATACATAATGTCAAAGAACATATCATGAAATCTATATAAATCTAAGGTACAACATAATCAAATGGCATAGGTATTGAAATGATGCTCACCATAATATTGACTTGTACCTCATGGGGAAAGACCCACTTCCCTCTAGAAGACATTTGGTGTGGTGGATTCCATATAAAACTTGTGACCATTTGTTGTGGTCAGTGGGATTTTCATCTATGGAAAGGGTATTGTTGGTCATGTAGTCTCTCGACACTCCATATCTACAACCTGAGGGCCTCGAGACATCATATCCTTAGTTATCCAAAAAATGGGGATAACATATGGCTCGCACTTGGTTGCATGTTCTTGTCATAAAGTGCATGAGAATCATAACATCTCCTGGTATACCTATGCATGCAATTAAAAATCAAACTGTCAAGTGCAGGATGGTATGCTCATCCTTGTTCTCATATGATCATAATCAAAACCAACTAAACTAGTATGATAAATCAAGATGAAAATGAAGGGAATCAAAATTTATTACCTACTTACCTAGGGCATGGTCCTTGAAGAAGTCATGTGACCTAGATGTGATGTTGGAGAAGAGACCCATATATGGGAAATGACATCTTTCTCTGATCTAATGTTGTCAGATAATACTTTTATTTGTCCAAATTCTTCTTGATGATGTAGGGGCCAAGCCATGAGTTATTGTATTTTTGTTCATATATGGCCTTTCCTCTTCTTTTGTTCCACATTCGGACAAGACTTCCTTCATTGAAATCGATGCAAGGTGTATCTTTATCATGTGGAGGCTCTATGTGGACTGTATTTTTTATGACTTTTTTATGTTCCCCATCTTCCTTGTTCAAAATTTGGATAGACCCTGGTTCCTTCCCATGGTATTTTGAAAGTTTTTATTTGTATTGATCTGTCCATGGAAGAAGCATGTCTATGGAGTTATCATTCATAAAAAGTAGCTCAGATGGATCATACTCAATGGTTTGTGGAAGTACATCATAATCACATTCACTGGCATAATGAGGACCATAAGGATCCATTACGTGTCTATCATTTCTCTCTCGATTGTATAGTATCCAAAAATTTCCATCCCCCATAGGAATGTGTGCATGGCTAAGATCCATGCTAAGGAAATGCTGATACTTAGAGGGGGGTGAATCAGTATCAAGTACAATTTAAAAAAAAAATCAACTTATACTTCAACCAGATTATATATTCAATTATATACGATGAGAAATGAACAATAGTATAAGAGTTACACGGATACACCACAATACACCATGCACAATATATGAGAAATAACCAATAGTTATTGTTCAAGGGAAGTAATGACTTCCAAAGGTAGCTACAACTTCCAAGTACAAAGGGAGGGATAAACCTCCAAAAGAAATATACAATCCTCCAATATCAAGAGAGGGTTTCCCTCTCCATCCTTGCCCCTTCCTTCCACCCAAGAATATATGAGAGACAATAAAACTTTACATTAAATTATCATCATCAACCGACCATCACATAGAACCCGATAATGCTTCCCGAGACTTCTTCAAATTCTGCAATTATTCAATTCTTAGAATACTATGATCCTATAGATAATATAACTCAATGTATTCTCTGAAACACCTCCAAGTTTCACTCCTTGAATTGAATGGTATACCTTATTCAATGGTATACCTTATTCAATTTTGTTTTATTCGGGATAGAGAACTTGTACAGCATGCCTCACACTCAATCTTTAACATAATATAATGAAATGTGTACACAGGAAACTAAAACCCATACTCTTTCCAATGCAATTGGTCTCACTTAATTTGGATTCTCTATGAAGACGTTATGACTATTTTACCCAGAACACCTGTTTATTACTAGCTTAGAACACATCACCAAAAGACATCATCCTCCCTTGAAATTCGGCCTTCTTTTCTTCAGATTTCCTCTGAAAATTGACTTATATCTCCTTGTACATTAACAAAATTGTGTTTGTTGAGAAATGAATGTATAATGAGATGTATTTATACCCTTTATGTCACTTCCTTTTAACATTAGGGTCGACATGTATTTTTTTCTTCAATTCTCATTGTCATCTTAAAAAATTCATTTCTCCTCAATCGTGAAGATACACGTGACGTGCCACATACCACCGGAAGCGGAATGAATTATTCTATCCATCCATGGGTTTTGTACCTTCATGTGTAATTTCCTTCATTTATATCTACTTGGATCAACTATTGTGTCCAAAATCCAATGGCTAGGTTTGACATCAATGACTACAACCAATGACTAGGGTTGACATCAATGACAACAAGAAATATTCCAACAATATCCCCCTCTGCCATTGATGGAAACACTCATGCTTCCCCTGTCATCATGATACCAATTTATCTCCCTCTTTGACATCAATGGAAAAGGGTGGGGATGCTCCCCTGCATTCAATGTAATAAGGTGACCTTCTTCTTTGGGGTTGCTCCCCCTAAACATGTGGCACTCAATAATAATTCATCCTTATTTTTGGTCTTTGGGAACTTTTTCTTCCTTGGAATACTTTTGTGTGTCTTATGTCTTCTCTCTCTTCTTCATTTCTAGGATGTATATGTTGTTCAATCTTCTTGTTTCAGTTGCAACCAATATTCCTGAGTTATTTTCTCTGATTTTACATTTTCGGGAGTCAAACATAATAATGTATCCTAGATCACAAATTCTTCTAACTCTAAGGATATTATGTTTAATATATTCAACCAATAGGACTTTTCCTGCTTTTACATTTTCACTTACAAGATTTACAGTTCATTTTCCAAGTATTTTGGTAGATGAGTCATCTCCAAATGCAACATTTCCACCCTTTTTCATCAAGATGAAATTTTTTCTTTGATCTTTGGTACTATGAGATGAGCACCCACTGTCTATGAACCATTCATCTTCTTATTTGCATTCTTTAGCAACCAATGTTATTCGATACTTTTCATTGTGTGGAATTTCTTTCCTTTTCCATGTTGTAGTTGGTATAGGGACATTTGACATAGGATTATATTCCTTCATCTCTCTGCAATCTCATGCTTTGTGACCAATCTTATTGCACTTGTAGCATACAATATTTTGATCCATTAATGGGTCAAATGGATTATAATTTTTTTTTTCAGGTCCATGAACATTTACATATCTAGTATTTGTACCATTCATGTATCTTGTGTAGTTATTCCTTTCATTGATTCTAAAATTGATTTCCTTGTGTCCAAAATTTCCACAAGTATAACAATGTCCAAGAAATAAATTTTGATACCTAGGAGTAAGTGATCTTCTTTGTGGTGTAGTCCAAATGGGTTCACGATATATTCCTTTGTAGTTTCATTCATAATGATTTCTTTCATACCTGATGGGAGATGATCTTCTTGATGTCTCATTCCTTCTGAATTATAGTCTTGTATCTTGTTGTTCAACTTTCTCTAGAGTGTTGGTTTCATCCTTTCCATCTTCCTTCTCTTGTTTTGTTGTCTTCAAACTATCATTGTATCCTAGTCATGTCTTTTTGTTTGGAGATCTTTGAATGCTAAGAATCTCATCTAATTTTTCAGTTCTTTTTTCAAACTTCTTCAACTTTTCTATTGTCAATAGTAGCTCCCCTTTTGTGTGATCCAATTCTTCTTTCAATTTCTCCTAATATTATAATTGTTCCTTCAAGCTACCAATGATATTTTCAAGCTTGTAGTTGTCTTATTCACAACTACTCAATTTACCTTTTAGTATTATGTTTGTGTTTCTAAGATTTTTATTTTCAATTTCAACATGCTTCAACTTTTCAAGATTCTCATCTTCTTGTTCACTCTCTACGTTGTCTTTGAATCCCCAAAAGGAATCAAGGTTGGTTTCTTCATCTGAATCTTCTTCAAAAATGATTTCTTCTTCTTTAGAACTCTTGTGATCATGATCCTGGGTTTCTTGGGTTATGAAGAGAACTTATCCTCCATCATTATCTTCTTCATCACTCTCATCTGAGGAGATGTCATCATCCTTGGAGTAGAAGCTCTATTTATTGTTCAGGATTATCTTTTTATAGTAGCAGTTTTCAACAATATGTCATATTCTACCACAGTTAAATCATTTGAGAGGAGACTTACCTTTGTATCTTCCAGCTCCCTTCTAGAACCATTTTACGAAATTTTCTATTTCTTCATCAAGGTCGTTATCCTTGTCTTTTGTCTTCTTTATGGATTTAAAGGATACTTCATTGTTTGGCTGGTCACTCTCTGTACCTAGTCATCCATTGTCATTTTGGTCAAGTACCTAGTTTCTTCAATGGCAGAGACCTTAGCATCATACTTCAAGATAAATTGTCTCAACACTTTTTGTAAAACCAAGGATTCATTGAGATCTTCACCTAATCCTATGATAGAATTAAAAAATTCATCAACTCTAAGAAAATAGGTTGCAATATCTTCCTTTTCATCCATCTTCAAATTTTCAAATTCTGCTCTATGTCATTGAAGCTTGACTTGCTTAACTTTTGGATCACCTTCATAGATACTCTTGAGTTTGTCCCATACCTTTTTAGAAGTGTTGCATCCCATCACTTTCTTGGCAATGGTTGGTGCCAATGATATTATAATAACATGTCTAGCTTTTGAATTACAACTCATAAGCTTCTTCTCATTTGGATTGGTTGGAGCATTCTTTGGGATTACATAGCCATTCACAACTGAGTACCAAATGTCTACTCCCAAAGTTGTTAGGTACGTTTTCACTCTATCACTCCAGTATGCATAATTTATTTCATCAAATCGTTGAATCCCATTTGGAACCTGATCATGGTCATCCATCTCTGCTCAAGATTTTCCTTCCAGTGGTTAAACTATTTTGAAGGTAACTAACTCTGATACCAATTGATGATACTGAGAGGGGGGTGAATCACTATCAAGTAGAATTTAAAAAAAAAATCAAATTATACTTCAACCAGATTATATATTCAATTATATCCAATGAGAAATGAACAATAGTAGAAGAGTTACACCAATGCACTACAATAACCCATGCACAATATATGAGAAATAACCAATAGTTATTGTTCAAAAGAAGTAATGACTTCTAAAGGTAGCTACAACTTCCAAATACAAAGGGAGGGATAAAGCTCCAAAAGGAAGATAAATCCTCCAATATCAAGAGAGGGTTGACCTCTCCATCCTTGCCCCTTCCTTCGACCCAATAATATATGAGAGATAATAAAACTTTACATTAAATTATCACCATCAACCAACCATCACATAGAACCTGATAATGCTTCCTGAGACTTCTTCAACTTATGAAATTCTTCACTTCTTAGAATAATCTGATCCTGTAGATAATATAACTCAATGTATTCTCTGAAAATCCTCCAAGTTAAACTCCTTGAATCCTCCAAGAAAAGGAGTTATAAAGAAAACGGTAGACCTTATTCAATTCTAGTTTATTCAAGATAGTAAACTTGTACATCGTTCCCTGCACTCAATATTTAACATAAGATTCTGAAATTCGTACATATGAAACTACAACTCGTACTCTTTCCAATGCAATTGGTTTCACTTAATTTGGATTATCTATGAAGACATTATGACTTTTTTACCTGGAACACCTATTTATGACTAGCTTATAACACATCACCAAAAGACTTCATCCTCCTTTGGAATTTGGCCTTCTTTACTTCAGATTTCCTCTGAAATTCAACTTATATTTCCTTTTTCATTAAAAAACTTGTGTGTGTTGAGAAATTAATGTATAATGAGATGTATTTATACCCTTTATGTCACTTCCTTTTAACATTAAGGCCGACATGTAGTTTCTTATTCAATTCACATTGTTATCTTCAAAAATTCATTTCTCTTCAATCGTGAGGACCTGCATGTGTAATTTCCTTCATGTCTATCTACTTCAATCAACTATTGGGTACAAAATCCAATGGATAGGGTTGACATAAATGACAACAAGCAATCTTCCAACATTAAACCCCCAAGATAACTAGAACAACTCCTAGATAAAAGCATCCCCCAACCATATGGAACACCAATCACTACTATGTACATGATAATGTTGATATGTGGAAAGTCAAATAGGAAAACATCAACATCTTCCCATACTCTCAATACTTTAACTCGTCTTGAATCAATACCACAAACATTGTCATAAGGTCGGGTTGTCATCAAACCAAGATGTTTCATTACCTTCAAAGTTATGAGATTTTCTGAGACCCCTCAATCAAGCATATAATTGTTCAAGTGGAGGCCATTCATGCATAATGATAGATATAAAGGAGGCTTATTTTCCCTTGGACGATCAAGATACATAGTGTTTAACATGATGGGAGGATCCTCCTCCATTGGCACCTGTAAGATTTTAAAAATTTCCCTTTCTATAGAAGGGATATTAAATATCTCCATCATTAGGACTGTCATATTCAGTTTTCCAAACATGTTCGCAAAATATATATTCAACTGAATTTCATCTACAGGAATTGCCTTAGGAAGAAACTCACATACCAGCGATGGAGGTGGTGGATCCACATTTTCTGCTGGTGCAAAAGGAGTATCAGGCTGTGACGGAGGAGCTAAAGCATTTTTTCTTCTGTAAACTAGAATTTCCCTCCTCCTTAATTCCTTCTTATGATCATCTGTTAGTTTATTTAAGGTTTGTATTCTCCCCTCTCCATATCCTATTCTTCTAGCTTCATTGATTTGTTCTTGAGTAACATGTTCATTGCTGAGATTTCAAATCATGAAGTTTATATCGTCAGGATAATCTTCGTATTTTCAGGAGAATTCATCTTCCCTATGGGGTTCTTGTCATGGGATACACCAAACTTCTATATTAACTATCCCAACAAGTTTCAAAGTATATGGGGCCTTTTCCTTTTTTTGAGGTCTTGGCTTCCAACCTGTGGCATCTCTCTGTTGTCTAGCAAACCGAGGTCTGGCAGCAGGTTGATTTCCTTCCAATCTAATAGTAATCATATGGTTCATAAGATGATTATGCACCTGAACAAACTGAGTATTCATTTGGTCTATCTTTTGATTCAGGAGAGCAATCAGATTGGGGACATTGTTGTTGGAAACCTTCTTCCTTGATTCTCTCTTGTTACGAGGATACTGAAAAGGTTTTATTTTTTAATCAAGGAGATTCTCTTCAATTTAGATATTGAATTATTTATATTCTTCCATTGACGTGGGATTTTTATCTTTAATAATGTATCAAAACTTCCCTTCAAAGGAATTCATGTAAAGGAGACAAACTGATGATGTTGTGGGATGGTAATCTGTTGTAATTTGATTTTACAACCTGTCAAATTTTGAAATGAATTCCCTTATCATTTCATTCTCCTTTTTATTTATTTGATTGAATTGAGGTGCAAGTGTCCCACCATCTGATTTTCTTGACCATCTAATTTTAAATAAGGTGGAAAAGGAATCATAGGTTATGATTTGATTATTAGGGCATCCCTTGAACCAATCAATATATTCTTCAGTCAGCGATGAAGTGGAAATTTTCATGGCCACCTCTTCATGATCAATACCTGCATTGTCCATATCCTGTCCCATGACACAAATGTGGTGTTTGACAATTATCATATTGTTTCTCGAGAAATTTGGTAACAACTTGTTGACATTTGTTAGCATTTGGTTAGAGTAAACTTGGATATTGGCCATGTTAATGGGTTTGTAGATGTCTCTTTCCCAAGGGCGATCCATTGGAGTAAAGGGAAGGTATTTATGGAAAAGGTTTTTAACAATGGGAGACTTGAGAGGAGGCCTTATTTGGTAAAACTTAGAAGGATTGAATTTCTCAAGGGGAAAAGGTTTGGAAAAATGAGGGCTCTAGGAAGGTGGAATCACCAGATGAGATTCAAGATGATATCCTCAAGGAGGGTGGAAAGGGAACGTCCCTTGGGTGGAGTCACCAGGAAGCTTAGGGAAATTATTTGGGATAGCTTACCAAAGTTTCGTTAGGGTACGAAGAGGATTCAAAATCCTTCTCGGAAACGACGCCAAAATGTTATAGTGAAATTTGTGGGTTCGAAAAATCCTGACCCAACCACAGAACAAGTGCTACAACTTGAGAATCCTACACCCAATTTCACCTCGATGTAGGTCCCACACTTCAAGGGTGATTAGGTCACTTTAGGGAGGTGATGCCAATGACCTAGGGGGATTGATATCGATATGGAGGGAAGTGGCAAATAATCCCCTAGAGGTCAATTCTATATGGAAATAAAGGTAGGAAAATATTCCTTTCAAGTCAAGTGATGAATTCCCCATGGGTATAGTGCTTTTCCGGATGAGTGTACCTACCCAAGACACAAGAAAAAACACTTTGAAACAATATATGATAGTTGGATAAACAAGTTAAGGTTTTTTTCCCCAATTTTTAGTAGTAGATAAAAGTGTATATTAGAAAATAAATGATACTATAATCTACCCAATAAGTTCTATAAATCAAATATAAAATACAAGAGAAGACTAGCTAAACTCAAGATGAAAATCCAAAATTCTAGCACAAAAGATAAGGTTGTTGTAAACACTTGTCTGCAACAAATTATAACATCCTTATGAATGTAACATTCAATGTAATACAGAAAGGAAATCAACCACTGGAATTCCCTCAAACGTTTCCAAAAAGTTCACTAGGACAAGGAGAGTAAGTGTGCAAATTTTGAGCAAAAGTCAATGGTTGATAAGAGAGTTATTAGCGCTAGGTTAGGGTTTATGCATCCCTAATATCCGGAGACACAATTTTTTAATAGAATAAATAATTAGCCCTTATGTGATGACTCCCTAGTGACTATGAGGTTCCCAAGGCACAAAGAAAACAATCCACTTCGAAAGAAGTAAAAATGACCGAAATTCACATTTCCCAATGCAATAATTTATTTCTCCAATGCAACAAATTAATGACTAGTGCCTTTACTATTGGGTTAATGGAGTAAAAATGATCTTATAGAAGATAACTCTTTGGGGGTGTAAGCCCTTTTACTTCCCAAGGCAATTGTTTCTAAGATATGGTTTAAGCTAAGAGGGTGTATGCCCTTATACTTCTCTTAGCAAACCCTTGTAAATAAATGAGATGAAGAAAAAATGGTGAAGACTATGGTGGGGGTGTATGCCCTTATACTTCCCACCTATATCCTAGCATAAAAATACTTGAATTGAATAAAATGATAGCAAGAGAGTAAAAACCATACGAAGATCAAGAGAGATGCTAAGACAATCCACCACAAGAGCTAGAAAATAACCTTCCAAGGCTAGCACATCACTTCTTCCATTAACCATTCACAACCATAGCCATACAAAAGTACACAAGAGATAAAAGAGCTAAGGAGGCCAAAACTTTCATACCAAAACCTATCGCAAGAGGAGACTTATGTTGAAAATGAGATCTTATGATATCTATTTATACAAAATTTAGCTAACATAGTTGTCCACAAATTAAGGAGTAAAACACAAGATTAGGGGTCAACAACCATAATATTTCCCCCTTAACACAATAATATTAAAAAATGCACTTATAATTTCACTTTTTTCACAAATTAAACCCTAATTTAGGAGGATGTCACCCCTTTAGGGGATGTTTTTCCACTTTGAGGAAATCGTTGGCATTGGATATGTTGGAAATGTGTAACAGTTAGCATATGCTTGTCATTGATGGCAAGTACAACAGTGAAGATGACAGGCAAACAGAAGACAAAGGAAATTAAGCTCAGGAGGAATAGCAGTCTTATATGCGCAAGAAGCATAGGAAAGAG
>SNQJ01S0052475.1:3467-49200 GCA_010110895.2 Picea sitchensis
TAGATTGTTGCAGTATATTTTGTTTCTTCAAAACATAAGTTTAATAAAAATAACATTGTTGTAGAAATAAGTAACTCATTATCATTCATTTCGTGTTTAAGAAACATACTGTTAAACAATTGTCAAATTGACATATCAAATCGACATATCAAATCGTGATAAAAAAAATTTGAAAAATAGTCATTAGAAAGCTAACACAATTATTCACAAGTTTTGTTTTTACTGTAAAGTGAAATTCTAAATAAAAAAAATACTTTTATATGTCGGAAGTTGAACAACTTGTGAAAATACAGTTTTTTTTCTCATAAAACACGCAAAAGTGTAACCCACCTTCATGATTTCACCCTACAATCAAAAAACAATTCGCCACTTACATCGAACCACGCTTATCCAAACAATTTACACTTAGAATTCACACAGTTGTACTGAGGCGTAATTCTTAGAAACAATCTTTTATTCAAGATATGAAGGAATATGATTAAAAAATGAAGCTCAATTCCTTCTGTATTCTTTCACACTTCAGGCATTCACTCTGTACTCATCTCACACACTTACACCCCCTCTATTCTCGTATATCAAACATTTAATAGTTTAAGGACCAGATCGATCCAATCCAGAGAGATAGGATCAAATCTTACCAAAATTAAACAAAAAACTCTATTTATACTATAACATCCTGATTATGATCCTAAAATATAGGATCAAATCCAAACATGATTCCTAATTTATCTAACTCTTCCACCTCCTATTACATTCATGGAAAAACTGTCTTCTTCTCGAACACCCTAGACTATTACAAAATAATTAAAAAAACAATTACAATGAGTATTACAATGAGGAAACCAACTTCCTCTTAGAAACTTCCTAAGACGTTAAAAGTCAAATACTATATTGTTGTAGAATATGCTCCTGCATCAAACTACCAGGGAATAAAAAACTAGTTCTTGGGCTTGTTGCAGTAGTTCTTCAATACTTGTACCATACATAGACATTTTTGTTGCTGTCATCCACATGACATATTCAAGTGGTTGTCCTCCACTTGATCAAGTACTTAAAGTACTCTTTACGCCTTGTCTTCTTTACTACCTTGTGGTCCAAAATAGATTCAATTTTCTTCTATTGTGCTATATGTAGTTGTTTCTCCCAGTTAATGGTCTAAATGTTTCCGCTGTCAGGTGTATCTGTGAAATTGTCTGCTGATTCCTTGAAAGGCTATAAATATGATATATTAAAGATTGGATAAATTCCAAGGTTACTTGGAAGTTATGTTTCATAAGCATTTGAGAAAAAATTTCTCAACACTTTACATGGTCCAAACTTTTTAAGTTTTAATTTGTTATATTCCCCCCTAGGAAACCTTTCTCTTCTGAGGTGTTCCGTGACCAAGTCTCCAACTTCAAAATCCATTTTTATTCTCTTCAAATATTCCTTTTGTCAGTACTTGGTGTTTCTATCCTGTAGTTGTTGCTTAACCCTTCCCTGCAATTTTGACATGCTTAGTACAAAGTCTTCACCATCAGTGCTTCTAATTTCTTGTTTTCCTAGATTCCTTAACTCATAAATTCCTCTAGGATGCATTCCACACAAAATATGAAATGGAATTAATCTCGTGGTTCTATTAGGTGAGTCATTATATGAAAAATCTACTTGTGCAATTACCTGATCTCACTGTTTGGGATGCTCACTTACTAGACATATCAAAATATTTCCCAAGATTCTATTTACCACATCTGTTTTCTCATCAGTTTGTGGGTGGAATGCTGAACTAAAGTTGAGATTGGTCCCTAAATATTTCCACAAATTTATCCAAAAATGACCCACAAATTTTGTCTCTGCAAGAAACAATACTTTTTGGCAATCCATACAACCTAACAACTTCTTTAAAGAAAAAATATGCAATGTGAGTTTCATCATTGGTCTTCTTACAAGCTATAAAGTGTGTCATTTTTTAGAATCTATCAAAAACCACATAAATTGAATCATTACCTTGCTGAGTTCTTGGAAATACTAATACAAAGTCCATACTTACAGAGTCCCATGGTCAGTCTGGAATTGATAATGGCTGATACAATCCAATATTTTGTCTCATTCCTTTTGCATACTGACAAACCCTACATATTTCGACAAATTTCTTGAGATCAGTCTGCATGCCAAGACATATATAAAATGTACTTCGCTGAGAAAATGTTTTGTCCCATCCAAAATGTCCTACTAATCCGCCACTCTACTTTTCCTTCAATAGGTTTTCCCTCATTGAACATATTTGAATGCATACTTTGTTGCCTTTAAACAATAAACCTTATTGAATAATCTAATCTAACCATGGATTTCTGTCTCTGCTTACCGTATTTTCACAGAATGCATAAGCATATTCAAAATCTACATCATCCTTATACATTTCTTTCAACTCATTAAATCTTACAACATTTACTTGAAACTCTGGTAAAATTAAACTGACTCCGCTCAATGCATCTGCTACCTTATTTTATTTCCCACTTATGTGCTTAGTAAAAAAAGTGAAATTCTGCAAAAACTTAATCCATTTGACATGTCTTTGATTTAATTTTGTTTGGCTGCTAATATACTACAAGGCATGATTATCAGTGTAAAGAAAAAAAATCCTTTGGCATGAGCTAATGTCTCCACTTCTTTAGTGCTTGAATAATTGCATTAAAATACTTGTCATGTGATGAATATTTCTTCTTTGTTTCATTTAATTTATCACTAAAATAAGCAACTGATTTCTTTTCCTGATTTAGAACAACTCCTATTGCAGTCCCACTTGCATCACATTCAACTTGTAAGAGTTTATTAAAATCCGACAGTGCTAAAATTGGCTATTTTCTTATCTTCTTCTTTAATAATTTAAACTTTTATCAGCTTCTTATTTCCATTTAAATGGTTGTTTGGTTCCTTAAATGGTTTCTATAATTGGAGAAAATATTCTACTTAAATTCCTGATGAATTTTTGATAGAATCTTTCCAAGCCATGAACAATTCTTACATCAAAAGCATTCTTTGGAGTAGGCCAATTTATTATAGCCTTTACCTCTTCCCGGTCGATTTTCAAGCCTTCTCTAGATATCACAAAGCCCAAATAAACCAATTCTATCTTCACAAAAATACACTTTTTCAAATTGATCAGTAGCTTATCTTGTTGTAGTTTATATAAAACCAATCTAAGGTGTCTCAAGTGTTCTTCTCTAGATTGAATGTAGACCAAAATACCATCTATATAAACTATGACAAATTTACCAATAAATTCTTTAAGTAATTCATTCATAAATATCATAAAAGTGCTTGGCGAATTTGTGAGTCCAAAAGGAATTACCATCCATTCATACAATCCGTTATTTGTTTTAAATATTATTTTCCATTCATCTCCTTCTCTAATCTTGATCTGATGATACCCACTTTTCAAATCCAATTTTGAAAAATATTTAGCACCACTCAAGCAATCCAACAAATCATCAAGTTGGGATAATGGAGATCTATACCTGATTGTGATTTTGATTATAGCTATGGAATCTGTGCAAATTATCCATCCTGCATATTTCTTTGGAATTAGCACTATAAGAACTGCACATGGGATCAAACTTTCCCTGACTAGACCTTTATCTAATCATTCTTGTACCTTATTTCTTATCTCCTCCTTCTCCCGTGGGGTCATTCGATATGCAACTTTATTCAGAAGGTTATCCCATGGAATTAAATCTATATGATGAATGATACTTCTCAATGGAGGTGATTCATTTGGTAAATCATCAACCACAATATCAACAATTTCATCCAACAATTTTTTAACTTCTTTAGGTAGATTATTTAAATTTGTACAAGTGAGAATTACCTTTGTTTTATCAATCAGGGAAAAATGTATCTCTTCCTTTTTAATATCTTGTAGAAACTCTTTTCCACTGACCAACATATCCTTTGAGTTGTTTTCTTCAGTTGCTCCTTCATCCTTCAATGCTAAGATAGTGTTTTTCTGTAACATCCGGCTCTGGCGCACTGAGAAAACTTATTATTTGAGGACACTTGCTCGCAAGTGATCAGTAGTCGGACTACGATGTTAAAAGAAACATTTATACTTGAAGATTATGATCGTTATGATAGGCAACCTTGGGTTTTACTATTTGATGTAGAGCGGTGCTGTGGCTGGGATTTTGTGAGTGTAAAGGGACTTGGACCTTGATGATCCGCGAGGCATCAGTGGAACCAACCGGACTCAGTTGAGTCAGTGTGCCTAATTAGGTTGGTTATTTCTTTGTGATATTTCATTGATTTGATGATTTTATGATTGACGTATTAAGCCTGGTGTATTGATGAAAGTGATAGCTTGCGATGGGACTCACATATGGAGTAAAGGGCCTGATTTCCAGAGGAGAGAGGTTGAGGGAGAGGTGCTGACAACATCCACCATAGCCTGCACTAGCACTCCCGCCGTGGCTCCGACTGTAGGTTAACGATTACCTAGTTGAGGAAGGGATCCACTGATCACCCAGTGAGGCTGATGCGGCATGATGCGCTCCACGATGATTCAGGAGGCAGCCTACCGGCAGAGGCGGGGAGCCCCTTCTTATTCCTTAGAGCCCTTAGTCTCCCACAAAGTTCACACGGCGGAGTGTTGACTCGAGGGTTTATAGATGTCTACTGTCCGATCCAAATTAGTAGTGGCACCACTTAGATGCGATGGTGCATCTGAAGGCCTCCAGCAAAGGAAACCTGAAGCGAGTGGCACCTTGGAGCCGTGGTGCATCACAGAGAACACGTTAGCATAAAAGAAATGAATAAGGCAGTGGCACCCTTGGAGCTCGTTGTGCGTCCTGAAGGGCACTTCATAGTGATGATGAGGAAGAAATAAACCTAGAAGGCCCTAAGACATTAACACATGCAAAGAGTTCTTAAAAAAATCCCCTAACCAAGTGTCGCCCGGGTTGAATGGAGTCCTAAGTCAAAAAATTCTAGGGTAAAAATTTGAGTGTAACCTTAAAGAAAAGGCCCTAGCATAAAAATAAAATTCAAACAAAGAAACCCACTTAAGTAATGGTTAGGTCTTCATAAAATTCTTAGGGTAAATAGTGAGAGTAAGAATTAAATTAAACTAATGGTTTAAAATTTTGCAAAGAAAGAAATTAGTTCCTAACTTGTTGAAAGAACAAAAGATAATTAAATAAATAATAAATGAAAAGATTAATTAAGCATTTACCTTTTGGTTTTAAAAAAAAGAAGAAGGGGAATAATATAAATAGAATGGAGCCTTTTAATAGAATTTAAAGAAATAATTTTGGAAGCATTAGGGAATAATATAAATAGGGAAATGAGCCTTTTAATAAATTTAAAGAAAATAATTTTGGAGAAACGTGGGGGATGAGTGACACTTGTAAGATAGAGAATGTTTAGAGGGGTTTCATTAAAACTTAAATGAAATGTGATTTAGGGCAAGGGGGGTCTCAAATTTCTATAAAAGAAAGGTAGATGAGGAAGATGGGGGATGGGTTGTTAGCGTAACATTACGCTACCGAGTTTGGGACTGGACTGATTGCTTGTGAGGAGTTGGGATTTTCTCAGCTTGTATTGGAGTGGTAGCTCAGCCTTGCTAGGTGAGTTGGGAAGCTAGGCATACCTTCTGGATTTGTGTGGCCCCTTTGCGGCTCGGGGGGCTATGGGGGAAGCAGAGTAACCCTAGCGATTGGCTGGGAGGTACCGGTGAGGTCTCTACGGTCGACGAGCGGGAGAAGCAGGGAGCGAGCGGGCGTCATTCGAGGAAGGCGGCAAGGGAAATGTAGGCTCGTTATTTGGTATAGAAGAACGCTCATATTGGTATTTTCATTTTTAAATTCTTGTTGTCTAAATTTCACCGTCAAGAAAAATCATTGATATAGTTATAAAGCATGGTAGAATGTACATGGTTGCGTGGTTATTCATATAGTTACTGCATTGAGATTCACCCTATTATTTACTTAGAAAATGCGCGGTAATGGCTAATTCGTGCGGTAATCAATATGAACTGTTTACCTTTGTTACTCACAAAAATGGGGACTTTTCTGTAATAGATGTAATGGTGAATCCGTCCCGCAAGGCGAATTCGTCTAAGTTAGATAATTTCTTTTACTTCTGTTGTGAGCTAAATAGGAAAAAGGAAACTTGTGATTTCTTTCTGAAACCTGTGTAATGGTTGTAATGACCTCCCTGTGTGAATATTTAATGGAGGGGGTTCTACCTTTTACAGGGAAACGTTTATGTTGGTAGATATTCAGTCACGGTTGTACCCCGTAGGATTCGTCGGTTGCGGTACCTATATTTCTCTTCCACGACTTTCCAGTAGGCTCCTTAGGGCGACCGGTGGTTTCTTTAAAACTGACAGTGACTGATGTTATTGGTCAACCCTGATGTTGTAAACCCCGTTTCCTTTAAATCGCTTTAGAAACTGTTGGTCGGCATCATCCCTCCCGTCTGTGTTCCCTCTGCCTTTCACCAGCGTACGCCCAACCTTCCATACCGAACACCGAGGCCTGTGGGCATCCTCTCTTATTGGGCGCCAGAGATAACTTGGGCGCAAGGGATGGCGTGACTGAGCCGACCCGACTATCCTTCGACTGAGACATAACCATTCTGCTTGCTGCGTTGGTTGGGGTTGTGTTCAACCACTCTCTTTTTTTTATTATTTATTCTAGCGAAGTCCCTCTTACCCATGCTCCCTTGAATTGCGTGCTCCACCACCCGTAAGATCCCTCTGCAGATTCCTTTTGACAGTCACTATCGACTTAGATAGAGTCCCTTCTTTAGTGCGAGTGACAATTCGTCCTGGCAGAGTGTTCTGGAGGTTGTAACGCCAGCCTCTCACAGAGCTCTGCCTGACCCGTTTTACCTACTACCTCACCCTTGTTCCACTCCATGTTTCACCTGCGCCTGGCTAAGTCTTTAAGAAAACAGTTTCAAGTGTGTGTACAGTTAGCGAGAACCGTTTCTCTTTTTTTTCTTCCCTGGAAAATTGCAGGTCTCCTTATTGTATTTTATGGACCCTCTTAAAATCCTTAATTAGAGTTAGGTCAACCGAGTTCTAAATCTGCTTGATTTTAATGCCAGCTTCTTGCTGGAGATTTTTTTCCTTTTGCATGATAAATGGTGAGTTTCAAATTGAAGTTTCCCTCCTTTTTCTGTAATAAATGAGAACCAGCCAAGGGGCGTTTTCCCTATTGCCGAAATTTCATGAATTTGTTTATACCTTATTTTTGGATCATCACTTGCACTGGATTACATGTCTACCCTTAAGTTAATTTTTAAATTAAATAATAAATGAAAGGATTTTACTTACATTGGTTTATCATGGATGTAAGCCTGTTATTCATTTGTGTGTATAGTTGTTTTTCTCTTTATTAATTAATCAAAAAAATAGATACCTTTACATATTTCTTGTGCGTACATTGACAATTACAACGTGATATTATGTTATGTATTCTCTCTTTAACTTGAAAATCTCTACATCAAATACAATTAAGTATGAACAAGTCTTATTTTTAAAATCATGCCTTAAAATCATGGGGTTTAACCTTAGATGACATAATGGATGTGTGACTCCTTGTTGTATATTAAACAAGGGTTCTTCTAAAGGAATATATACGTATATATTGTTCCCTCCGAAATTAGTTAGAATAATTGTTCTCATTTCATATGATGTCGTTGGGTTTTAGTGTTATAAAGAGGGAATAGTTTTAACTCCCTTTTCATAAAGTTTGGATTCTTTATAGGTGCCATTGAATGTAATGCCCAATATTAACGCTTATGGTCAAGTTAATATTAATGATATTTGTTTTATGGTAAATGTTTAAGGTTAATGTTATTATTGGTTTAGAGTAATAATCGATGCAAAGGATGATGATTGTATGCGTAGGGTAAGGTAATGCTAATATTATTGTTGTTTCATGTTAATGATTAGGGAATGGTATGTTAATGCTAGTGTTCAAGTTATGTCAATTGTGGTAAGGATAAGGTAGTTATAATGAAATGGATTATTGCAAGGTTACTTGATTAAAATATACAATGGTGCCGTCAATTGTGGTAAAGATATGGTAGTCTTAATGTGACGGATAACTTGTCGGGTTATTGATTAAGTTATACCGTGGTTTTGTCATTTATGAAAAGGTATTGTAGTTGTATTTTTATGGATATCACCTATTGATGAAGGTGCCTATTATTTCGCAAGGTTAATGTGATATAAATGTAATGCGTTTATTATTTCATGATAACGGAATTGTAATGTTTATTGTTAATGAGGAACTTATACGTTGAAATGTTCTTGAATTAAGAACAACGAAATTATTCTGAGTTAGTAAAGAAAGGGTGTTGTTCTTTAAAATTAATGTGGTACTAGGTTGGTAAACATTTCGTGTGCTTGGTATGCTTGTGGTGGGCGGGATGTAGACACCTCCATGTAGCCTAGTATGTAAGGGTGGGTGTGTGATTATTTTTCTGTGTAAAGAATCCAGTGTTGTATCAAGAGTCTCGGGCCCTTTAAAGGCATGGTTTCCACTCTTGCGACACACATGATGGATATTACTAGTTTCTGCCTGAGCAGTCGGCCAGGAGCCTATCTGACCTTCTCTCTCTCCGGAGCAGAGAACTAAGATTAAACACCCTGCTTTCCTGTGTAGATATAGTAAAATCTACCACCATGGATTCTTCCCTCTGTGTTAGTACTGTACTTAACCCGTATGTCATTCAATGCTTGCAGTTACTTGTTAAGTGACTTATGTCTTCTTGTTGTGATCATTGTGGTTGCGTCTTGTTAGTATTTGAGTGGCGACATAGAGTCTAGTGTGTCTATTTCCTCTTTACACGCGCGCACACACCTTAAAAAAAAATAAAAAAAATTCACCTGTTAAAGAGTTGTAGTCGTAACGAGGAGGTTCGTTACATTTTCTCCATCTTTCTCAAAAGAATATGTGTTGTTCCTTCCATCATGTATTTCCTTTCTTTCATACTACCAAGGTCTACCTAGAAAAATATGACACACATCCATGGGCATAACATCACAAAGTACCTTGTCTTAATATCTCCCAATTTGAAACTCCACGTCACATTGTTCATTCACTATCAACTGATGTCCCTTTTGTAGCCATGACACCTTATATGGAACAAGGTGTGTTGTCTTTTTCAAAGCCATTTTTTCAACCATCTCTAAAGACACAAAATTATCAGTATTTACACTATCAACAATAACTTTACAACATTTACCTTTTCTTTTGCAAAAATTTCTAAAGAGTGTCTTCCTCTGTGTAGGTTCCTTAATCTCTTTATGTGGTTTCAACAATATTCCAAGGATGATTTTAGGGGATAAATTTCTCTCATGGGATAATTGTCCATGGTTTTTCCCAAAACAATATTCACCATTCTAAAAATGATTCGCCCAAAATCTATAGGATAAAATTGTTTTGCCCTAAAAATTGCCAAAATTTTATACAAACTATATAAAATCCTTAGAAATTTGAATATTTTTACAAAAATATCGCCAAACATTTATAGTTGGCATATGAAGGATTAGTAAGATTTTCCAAGGTTTCTACATTTTAAAATAAATTTCCATCCTTAAAATCACCCTTGCAATATTCTCTTATTCATCAAAGACTCTCCAACTTCTGGTACATTATCATGTACAGATGACTCCACACTTTCTTCTTTTGACTGGACAACATTTGCACTTCCTCTACTGGTGGAAGCATTTTCTGGACATTCATATGATCTATTCCCAAACTTGTTGCATCTAAAACATTTGATAGAAGATCCTCTATCTCTTTGATAATGTCTTCTCCCTCTGAAATGACCACCTCTTGTTGATTGTTCTTGATGATGTGATCTACTGGCTTCTACCTTTGGATCTGAAGATCTTCCTCCACCACCTTGTTGTCCTCTGCCTCTTGCTGAATTGTGACCTCTACTTCTTTGATTATGCTTTCTTGATAGTTTTTCTTTTACCTTAAGAGAAAAATGATATTCTTCTTCAACAATGTTAGGAGACAAAATGCCAATTTCATCTTGGATCTCATATCTTAATCCATTAAGATATCTAACAATTTCTTAGGACGATCTTCTATATGTATAGCTCTTATATTCAGTTTATAAAACTCTTTAGTGTATTGCTTAACTGATATACCTCTCTACTTTAAATCCTACATTTGTCTAAACATATTAATTTGATAGTCTCAAGGCATGAACTTACCTTTCAATTTTTCTACCATTCTATCCCAGCTCTTGATTCTTATTTTTCCTTTGTTCTGCCTCTCGGTTTGTATTCCATCCCACCAGAGTAATGCATGTCCTTTCTTCCTTGTCACAACCTATTGTACTTTTTTCTCATCAGGTACATTTTCATATTCAAAGTACTTGTCTGTAGTACTAATCTAGTCCATCAATTCATCTACATTTAGGTTTCCTTCATACATCGATGCCTCCATTCTTGGTCTAGAGATAACTCACATGATAGCTCTAATTAATTTTTCTTCAACACCTTCTTATTAAGGAATTGCTCCCTCTTCAACTTCTTTAGCTTCTTCTTCTTCATTGACATCTCCCACATCAACACCTCTTCATTGAGAAGCTTCCATTACCCCCAATTGTGCCTGAATATTTCTTATTTCTTCAATGACTTCAACATTTGCAACAAGTCTTTCTCAATATCGACCTCTTCCTCCTCATATTCTAAAGGCCATCTTAAATTATCCTTTTCTGGTTATTGTGTGGATCTGATACCAAACTGATGAAAAATATGTACTGGTTCTCTCCTACCTTCCTCAATCTTCTTTAGATAACTGGCTTAATTAACACAAGATCAAATTAAAATAAAATTCAAATTTACCTCAACATGCACTAATTCTCTTTTCCTTTGCTGTCCGACCATACACCGGAACCAAGGGCTTAATTTCAGGAACTAAACTCTTTCATCATATGACCATATGCTAATGAACATAGGCTTAACTGAAAAAGTACACAATCAATATGGATCATTGATCCTGAAGTTGATCAATGATCAACCACAATGGAGCGATATAATGTCCTCTGGTGTTCTGGATCTCGAATCCTTTCTAGACTGTTGATCATTCTTAATAAAAACTCAATACAAATCACGGGCCACCACGAAACTTGATGTATATCGACATCAAGGCATTGTGAATTTTTACAAACTCCAACACCAAAAATCATCAATGGCCACAGTCTGCTGCAATGAGGGCCGTCGATCTTCATATTCGAAGATTTATTATCAACCATCCAATTCTTCCTATGTGAGCCACGTCAGAACTATGTGTCGAAACATGCAAATGAGTAAATGGATGTTGCATATTTCAAGGCACCAGACCACGGGGCCTCGAACCTCCTTGTGTTAACATCCTCGTACCTTGCTAATACATGCTAATATTACAACATTGATCTGCCACTCCAATCAACAGTTAGATATTGACTTGTGGATCACCTTTAATATTTCTATGATGTCAATTAGAGCTTGATCACCGTTGATCCTATTGTGATCAATGCTGGATTTTTATCCTCCTTATAACGATTATCTTCACCATTCCACTTTTTCCATGTGTGTCAGACGTTTTTTAAAAAACAAGAAAACACCGATGTGCGAAATGTTGTGGATAGTTGATCTAATCCTCCGGATTTGATCCTGACCGTCCACGCCACAAAACATGAATACATATGGATTTAGACAAGGTTTTGGTTCAGAAATAGAACCCCTCTACTTGTGATCCTTTCACTTGCAATCACAAACAATTCACCACTTACATGCAACCACAATTATCCAAACAATTTACACTTAGATTTCCCACAGTTGTACAAAGGCGTAATTCTTAGAAACAATATTTTATTCAACATGCGAAGGAATATGATTACAATATGAAGCTTAGTTCCTTCTGGCTTCTTGCGCACTTCATGCATTCAATCTGTACTCATCTCACACACTTACACCCCCTCTATTCTCCCCTATCAAACCTTTAATAATTTAAGAACCAGATCGATCCAATCCACAGAGATAGGATCGAATCTGACCAAAATTACACAAAAAATCTGTTTATCCTATAACAACCAGATTCTGATCCTAAAAGATAGGATCAAATCCAAACATAATTCCTAATTTATCTAACTCTTCCACCTCCTATTACATTCGTGGAAAAAATGTCTTCTTCTCAAACACCCTAGACTATTACAAAATAATAAAAAAAACAATTACAATGAGGAAACCAACTTCCTCTCATAAATTTCCTAAGACCTTAGAGGTCAAATACTAGATTTTTGTAGAAGATGCTTCTGCATCACATGTTGTGGTTTGCCTTGTTCCCGAGGCATGAAACCATACAAGAGCCCACAAAGGATGAGCCAAGTGAAGAGAAAGGGAGGTGGTTGGGTAGAGATAAAAAACCAGAGGGAGGAGATCAAGAACACAACAAGGGAGGGGGTAGTAAAGCATAGAGCTAAAGAGCCATGCAAGAAAAAAAACCTCCTAAGATGTAAGTCCCCATAAGAGACATCAAGATTTGAATTGCAACCATCAATTCTCTATGCTTTCCCATATCAAAGCATACCTCATTACCATAGACAAGAACCATGACCGAATCTAGGTAAGATAAGGACTGTAAATACGGTCTGAACAATTTTAAATATGTGATGACAACCATCGACCTCAGGGTGTGACAAGAATGCTGAGATGTAATAGGTGTATACATATGGATCATGCAGGATATATCAGAGTGACACCCCATCTAGGGATTTTATATTCACATTTTATATACAGTTGATTTTGAAATATTTTACTTAAGGTGGACGTTGAAACATTTTATTTAGGTCCGACATTGAAATATTTTTCTATTAATATTTTTTTTAAATGACACATGTCTTTGTGTTGAGCATGAAAGGAATTACACATCTCCCTCATAATAGGATGTATAAAAAACCTCTCAACACAACCATTATAATCCATCTTTAACTTTAGATGTAGGCGCCAAGTGTAAATGTGTTGAACCTACACAAAATAGATCTAGCTAAACAATAATACACACATTTGCAGAGAGAATTGGAGAAAGAAGAAGAAGGAGAGAAAGAATGGAAGAATTCTCATTAACCGTAGTGAATAATGAATAATTTACACATGATATACTCTGTATAACTCAATGAGTTCTAATTGAGGTGAACCAATGTGCCATAGTGGTGGTATAGAGTAATCTGGACACATACCAACAGTTACAGGAGTGAAATGCCACCTATTCTAGTCTCTCAGGAAGTTACGAGAGTGAACTGCCACCTAGTTGAGTTAGCTAGTCAACTAGTCTTCAGTTAACTGATTGAACATAGAGTAGTGAGGAGTTAACTCAGGGAATCAAGGATAATGCACCACTCTGGTGATGATACCAAGGAAAGTTCTAATTAACATGGTGATGATCCCAATGTTTCATGGTGATGATCCCATTGAAACATCTAAACTCAACTCAACTCAACTAGTCAAACTGAAGTGTCAAATGAAAGAGAATATTCTCCAAGTGGAATATTCTCCCCTAAAATATAGGAGACTAGATAATGACTAATTATGACTAATAAACAAGGAATAAACTTAGGAAAAAAAAATCCTATGTGTGTGTGAAGTAACTCCAACACCAAGATGATTTAAATCCTTCTTAGGTGCAAATACGTTTTTGAGTGAAAAAATTGAGGACATGTTTGCACCTCAAGAGATTTGATTCCTCTAGGTGCATGATATATCCGAAGTTGAATATGAATATGTGTTGTTTGTAGGCACTACAATTTCTTAGAAAATTAAAATTGAGTTTGATAGTATATCTCATTATATAATTTCCTTTGATAACATGAGTTCATTATATATTTACCTCTAACAATATTTGTCCGTTCTATTGGAATTCATTCAAATAACATTTTACTTTTTTTATAATCGTGGGAATTTTGTTTATGTATTCTATTCCTATTCTAATCACAATAATTTTACTTGTATTTTATTATCTCGGGTTTTTTCACATTGCGTTTCTTGTATTTATATTTTCATTTTATTCTATGTTGTTTGATATCAGTATGTAATGTAATCCACTCTCACCTTTAGGATACTAATAGTGGTACTTTCACCAAATAGTTTCTTAAATTGATGCAACTTGTTTGTTTTGAAGTATATTATGCACTAAAGCATTTTTCATTGTATCATTGTTGAAATTGATGCATCCATTTTTTTGCACCATGTCATTGCTAATATCAATGCACTTATTCATCTTGCACCATACAATTGTTGAAACAAACCAAATCATTTTGTAGTGTACTGTTGTTGAAATTAATGCATCAAATGACTTTGGAATGTACCATTATTTCCACCAATACACCTACCGCTAGATCATTTGGGGGATCATTAAAATTTATGCATTGTATCTATGTAGTAGCATTATAAGAATAAAATTAGGTTGACCTATTATTTTTAGTTTTTCAATCACCAAACAAAACAAACTGTTAAACTTGACCTTATAAAAAATAACCTATATATATTAATTAGGTAACGACTTATAACATCACACTTTGCCATGATTATACAAAAAAAACACTAATCACATTATAATTATTGTGAGTACAAATTATGCCTCTATTATTTTAGCAATTTGTCATTGTTCTACTAAAGTATTATGTAATTGTAATTCAACTCACATTTACAACAATGTAACTTTACAGATTTTCCATATTAATTCTTTCAAACCAATGATTAATTCATGCAAACAAATGTCATAAATGTAATAAGGGATGGATCATGGTGAAGTGAAATGTATATAAAATGCTAAATTTTCTTAGTACAACAAAAATATTAACTTGTAAGAAACAAAGTGAAAGTTTTTTTACTTATAACGTCTAAAATATAAAGAATGTATATGGCAATCCATTTTAATGTATCCATTTCTATATGACAATCCCTCTAATGTGTCTATTAGCGTGTATTAGCATATGGTCAATAGTAAGGAGAAACATTGAAATTAGAAAGAGACCTCCCTTTATACATTTTTCTAGATAATCTATCTATAAATAATTAATGAGTTTATTCATATAGTTGATTTGATTTTGCTTCAATATTGAGCAGCTTATACTAATGCTATCGATTGTACAATGCACTCTAAGTGTTCCTGTAACGGGTAATTTAAAATATCTATGGTATTCCTCTTTAATAATGGAAATTCTTGAATAATAGAAGCAAGCGGATGGAGTCTATGGACATTCCTCTCTACAAAGAACTATAGACTTTATCCTTGTAGCTATTTTGGTGCAATAATAAGTCTCATATATTATCACATTGCTGGCATGCCAAGTATGATTTTTTGGCCTTGGATGGATCTAGGGTTTTCTAACGTATGTTTAGATTTATAATAAGCCATTTGCAACTCCAATTTCCCAGTTCCTTTACATTTTACACTACTCTTATGGTTGTATGTTTATATTCATTTTGATAATTTGTTTTACCAATGTGAAAAATAGTAGGTTTAGAATAATCTCGAAGACTTGAGATTCCTTTAAATTGAGAAACATACCATAGAAATATTTTAACCATTATGAAATTTATTTACTTTCAATGGCATGCATAGTGATTTAATTAAGGGTTAGGTGAGAGAAATATTTGATATGGAAAGAATGGGAATGGGACCAACCTAGATGAATTAGACCATCCTCCTTCTTTTAGACAATCATAAATTGAAGAATTTGACCCTCATTCTTAGTTTAGAAAGCGATTTATTTCTAACCATCACACTCATCCAATAGTTTCTTCTTTATCAACAATTTATTCTTCACATAGTTATTGTTTCTAAAGGAATACTTAGCACAAGTAATGGTGAGGGACTTTTATGTGTGGATTTTCACAATATGATTCCAATTGGGTTTCAAACAAAGCCACTACCTTGTAATCATCTCTTTAATCTTCAATGAATCATACACTTGTTTTATATTTAATTTATATGCCCACTATGTATACATGTGTTTTAGTAGCTCCAAGTGAGACTAGTTAGTTCCTCATGTAAATCTTTATAAACTCTTTATGTCTTATTTTATCTACTAAACACATAGTATTTTCTATGATTTTATTATGAAATATAATATATATAACAATCGCTATTTCCTATTGGTATGGTGTTTGTGATCTATATAGGCTAGTAAAGGCTGTTAAGGTGTTTATCCTCTCAATTTGCAATTAATTATACAATTTGAAAAAATAGTAGGTTCAACATGGTATTGCAACAAGGATCTAATCTACCAAGATTAGCTTATGATGAGTAACACACCACACACCACATAAATGTTTTAACCATTTTTTTTACTTTCAATTAGTATATATATATTGGCATTTTATATAAAGTTGATATAAAAATATTTTACTTAAGACTGACATTAACATATTTTAATTATGGGAGATATTGAAATATGTTTCTGCTACTAATAACTTTTTTTTTTTTAAATTCTTAAATATTATATGTCAACTCCATCTTAATCATGAACACATTTTCACATCTTCCTCATATTATATTGTAAAAAGGATCAATAAAACAACTCAAAATCAATATAAACAAACTTGTAACATCCCCGTTGTTACGACAACCAAGCGACGTACAACAAGTCAATTTTTTTTGCATTAGGAAATAAACATCAAAATTAATAACAAAATCATTGGCACATCATATGACATATTAATGAAACAATATTAACACATTCAAAAACCCGCACAACATAAGATGACATAACATTGCAATGAATAACGATACATATATCGACGTATTAACAGTACAAATCTTAACATTCCATGGATCTCATAAGGACCATCCTCATATATCTCTAAGGAAACATAAGATAACATAATGAATCATAAAGACCATAAATATAACCGCAAGAAACACATAATATACTACCCTCCCAACCTACCTTGAAAGGTTAGGACCTCCAAGACACATAAGCAACGCTCAAGCCTAGGTTCCAATTGATTTTAACCATTTAAGGTCTCAAGGTTGACGACTGTTTTGAGGAACAAGGAGGTTTCCACATCCCCCCCTAATCAAACACATCTCATAACTCTAGACTATAATTTCAATCATACATCAACATAATTCATCAAGTGCAGGGACTAATATAGTCTACTCAATCCATCATTCAAGTAATGATTAAGTGAAATTCGTATAAGGTAGTGCTACATAAGAATTAATAATCATAAATGCAATTACAATCAACGAGTCTATGCAAAATTCAGATCTAAAGAATCCATAAGAAGATCAATCATCACCTGTCACGTAAGGACATCAAGTTATCTTACATTTCCAACTAAGCACTATAAGGAGATTATAGATCAACCATGCTTAACAATACAATAAATTAACATGCTACCCTTCGTCATGTACCCATTTTAAAAATTCATAAAATAAACATAATGCAATAAATAAAAAATTGAAGGCTCACATATCCATTAAAGGAATTAAAGAAAGAACATAACATATTCATCCATAAAAGAGTGCATTACTATTCTCAAATTCATTAAAGGAGTTAATAAATAACCAATCTGATGTAACAATTAATAGATAATAGAAGTTAAGCTACATTTCCGAGTTAAGAATCCAAAGGAAGAGTTAAGGAATTTATTCCAACCCATAAACCAGTGAAAAATGATTTATCTTTGAATCCAGAACTTAATACTGTCCTCAAACCGGACCTTAATCCAGTCCTCCATCTGAACCTTCATCTTGTACTCCATTCGACACTTCAATTCTGAACACTTTAAATTAAAATATTTTTGTGCAGCAAAAATAATTTTTAATAATTGTACATCTTAGAGGAAGGGACAATAAATGGTTGCAGGGTCTGTCGAAAAGGGGCAACGACAAGTAAGAGGTGAGTGATTGTGTATACATCCAACTAGTCAAAAAATTAGACTCACCCTTCTACTCTACGATGTTACCATTGTTTTAAGGTTGGAAATCATTACAACAATTAACTAGAAGTAAAAGGGGAAACCAGACACGAATAGGATAATGACACCATAGTTGAAAGAGAGACATTTTTCATATGGAAATTATTACGACACCTGATCCGGCCCTTGATCTAGACCTTAATCCGACCCTCCATCCAGACCTCAAAACGAAACTAAATTTCTGGGAAATTTGAATTTAATTTTATATGCAGGGAATAGAGTTTGGGAATGGTTGAGCCTGAAGGAAGGGACATTAAATAACCACAGAAGTCCTCAGGAAGGTTGAAATATTATTGTATCCCCAAAAATCGTTCCACAAATTAAATATTTCAAAAAAAAAGAAAAAAAAAGGAAATACACAGAACATAAACGCTCCAAAAATTGTGGGATTGTTTCTAAGGGCCAACAAAGGAATCCACAATGAACAGAGCTGCAATCTTTGATAGCACTTAACCTATTGAAAAATTCATAATATTTACAAGCTTGGGCAATGTAAGGCCAAAAATTTAGTTCCATAAATAAGTTAGCATGCATATATCTTTAAATTCAATCATCCAAAGTGGAGGTCGCTTGAAAGGACTCTACAAGGAGAAATTTCCAGACATCAACATTTCTACAGTGAATCATGTGAGCATAAATCAAGGATTCAGGACAAGGAAAATCTATCACTCCATGGGTAAATTCTGTGTTATTCAAGGATGACAACGAACTCATAAATTAAAATTTGGACCGCCTACACAGTGAAATATGTGTGAGCTATAGATTCGTTTTGGGTAACTAATTGGCCAAGACATCAAACTGTAATTTATAAACAATAATAAAGGCAACGAACAAAAGGAGCTTCGATTTTCTAAGAAGTGGAAGAAATTGACTACTCATGGTTAATCATTTTTCATTCTCTTTTATAAGTTAAATTCGTTTTATGAAGTTAGGGTAGCATCGAAACACAACGATCATAATATTTTCCAAATTCCATTGCCTAAAAATTTGCAGCGATAAAGATCTCAGACTGTGGATTGATTGGCAGCAATCAAAGGATCTCTAAATTGGTACCACCATTTCAATTAGTAGTGGTTATAGAGCCTCCACGAAATTCTCATTCTAGGAAAATTTTAACCACTACATAGTGAAAACGGATCTACCAATTCGATTTGTGAAGGGGGTTTAACAACAGATAATTACAATTTTTGACAACACCGTAAATAAAAGTTTCATTTCCATAAAGTGAAATACGAAACATTAATCACAAGGGTTATTCATTTCTTCAGGGTTTTCCCAAAAACAACCATATAAATACACAATTATCCACATGCATCATGAGACATTTATGCATAAATCACATCTATAAAAATAATAAATTAACTAAAACTATGATATGAAATCACTGACAACAACTAAAAAATTAACATTGTGTGTATATATCCTGGAAGTCATTAATCATTTGAGGAATCAAGATGACGACAATTTTCAAAAATTTATCTCCTAGATTTTAATAAAATCTTTGAAGGACTTGTCAAATCAAGTTTATAAATATAATTAGCTTATGGCGAAATTACGAGAAATTTATTATACAGATTAAAACTTAATACAATTTCAATATTAGAATAAGAGTACCTTAACCGAAGGCGAGTAATCTGAATTTTTTGTCCCGTGCTTGCGCTCCGTCCATCTCCTCGCTTGCTAATTGTTGAGACCTCATTGGTACCTCCCAACCAACGCTAGGTGTAGTTTTCTTCCCCCTGAGCCCCCCAAGCCATAAAGGGGCCACATACACAAAACAAAGAATAATATAGCTCCCATCTCGCCTCACAAGGTCGAGCTACACCTCTCTATCTGACCTGGGTATCCCAACTCCCACATAATTAATAAACTTGTACATAATTATTTTAAGGCTGACCATGTCAAGGTAAGATATTGTTTTCTATGCACCTAGGTTCATTGACTCTCCTATGTTTAAAATCACGACGTGACCTTCAATATGCACTACGTGCTCCAAGGGTGCCACTCACTTTTTTTCATGTTTCATTTGTGCAACGTTTCCTTCAAGACACACTATGTTCTCCAAGGGTGCTAGTTTCCCTTTTTCATGTTTCATTTATTCGACGTGCCCTTCAAGACGCACTACGTGCTCCAAGGGTGCCACTCTCCTTTTGACTGATTTTGTTAGATGTCTAACCCTTGGAATCAAAACTATGTCAGGATACCTTGTGGGAGACTAAGGGCCTCTAAGGAATAAGGAACCTGCCTTATTGCGCACCCCTTAGAATCATCGTGAGTGACTATCTCAGTCTTCCCTCATGGCATCGTGGATCTCTCGAACTAGGTAATCGTTAACCTACAGTTTGAGCCACGATGAGAGTGCTAGTAGACTGTGGCAAGGCTACTACCACACCTCTCCCTCAATATCTCTAGTTGTTGTGCATGGCCCCTTTACTCCTAATGTGAGTCTAATTAGCAAGCAATTTTTATCTTGCATCCATCCATGAAACATGTCAACGATCGATAAACACCATCATAATATATCCAATCATATGTCACATATGCAATAACTAAAATACCCAAAACATATACAGTCCACTCCCTGACTCGATCTAGAGTCCAAGGAGTTCCATCGATGCCATCGACATCCTCAATCTGTCAAAATTCCTACACAATCAGGAAAAACTAGTCAATAGCACATGTCTATACATAAATAACATAACATAACATAATAATCCACAATCTCATCATCAGAATCCATAAGCGAAGCAGAAAATCATATAATGAACTAGATCACTTGCACGCAAGTTTCCTCAAAGAATAAGTCACATCAAGTGAGTATAAGAGAGGGATGTTACATATACCCCCTCTTGTTTTAAACTTTGTCCCGAAGTTTCAAAGTATACAAGTGCAGAAATAAAGTATCTAACAATATCTAAAGGTCTAGCTATCACACAAAAATGGAAATTGCTGGCGCATATCATGTGCGCCCTCCCAGGTAGCCGAGTGTGGACTATAATTGTCCCACTAGACCTTGTCCTGATCGACTGTTCAACACTGTAGTTGTCGCATTGGATGGTCCATAATGTGGATTGGATCCACTGTGAGAACACCCTTGTCCGACACCCACAAATAACTCAAGTCAATCACATGCGTAGGATCACTGACATAATGTCGCAACAGATACAAGAAAACATCATGCAACGCCTTAAAGAATGAGGCATGGTGAGCCAATAGGCCTACTTCATAATTAAGGTCAACGCGATGCGCATTGACAAAACCCTTCTGTCGATCTTGCACTTCCTTGATCCTTTGTTTTACTGTCTGCATTTTCTCCTCCATTTCTTGGATCACTTATGGTCCCACCAGGACCCTATCCTCAATCTGATCCCAACTCAAAGGTGTCTGAAATGGTCACCCGTAAATAAACTCGAATGGTGCCATCTTAATGGTGCTTTGATAACTGTTGTTGTACACAAATTATACCAATGGAAAGAAATCCTCCCAATGCTTTTGTTGGTCCATCACGTGCATACACAACAAGTCCTCCAAGATTTGGGTTTTTCTTTCTTTTTGTCTGTCTATCTCTAGGTGATATGTGGTACTAAAGGTAAGTTGGATTCCCAAGGCCTCTTGGAAACTAGTCCATAATCGTCTTGTAAACACCGATCATCGATCAGATATGATCCTCTTAGGCACGCCATGCAACCTCACAATCTCGCTGATGAAAAATATAGCTAGGTCAAGTGCCTGATATGTCGTACGCATAGGGATAAAATGTGCACTCTTCTTTAGAGTGTCAACTACCACGAAAATTAAGTCGTGGCTCCTTTCCGTTAGCAGAAATCCAACAATGAAATCCATCGAAATGACCTCCCATTTCGATTCTGGAATAACCTGTGGCTATAGTAATCCTGCCAGATGTCTATGTTCAGCCTTCACTTTATGACATTCTATACATCTCGCCACGTAGTTGACTATGTCCACTTTCATTCATTTTTAGAAGAATAATGGTTTAAGGTCTGCCCTCATCTTCATGACTCATGGATGAGCCATGAACACTGTTCTATGAGATTCGTTCAAGATCAAACTTCTCAACTCGTCATTGGGAGGTACATAAATCTAGTTATTATATATCATTAATCCGTCATTTTCCACAGTAAATCCCTCAAATTTTGGTATCAACATGGTGTTTTGTTCGATAAATTACTTAACCTTTCAATACCAATCATCGTCGCGTTGTATAGTTATAATATTTTCACGTAGATTCGTTTGAAGAGGTATCACTGAAAATATGCGTGGTCTCTGACTCAATGCATCGACCACTCTATTCACTATTCATTTTATGTAGGTAATCTCAAAATTGTACTCGCTAATCAGTTTTGACCAATGCCTTTGTCGCGCGTTCAAGTCGCTTTGTGTAAAAAAGTGTTGTAAACCAAAGTGGTATGTTTTTAGTTCAAATTTTTGTCCAATCAGGTCATGTCTCCACACTCTTAGGGAATATAAAATGGCTAACAACTCCAAGTCATGCGTCGTGTAGTCCTCCTCATAATTTCTTAACTTTCTCGAGATGTAAGTGATCACTTGACCGTCTTGCATCAAGAATCCACCTAAGCCTTCCTTGGATGCGTCATTTCATACCAAGAAGTACTCGTCCATGTTAGGGACTTTTAGTATAGGCATTGTTTACAATAACTCCTTGAGGCTTCGAAATGATTCCACACATTTCTAGGTCCACACAAAACTATTGTTCTTCTTCTGCAATTTTGTAATTGGATTTACTATCTTCGAAAAACTGATGCAGCCCCCCTTCCCTCCTGGGGATTCTGTGACCTCCCGATCAAGGATATTCAATTTACTTGAGCCAAATTATCTCTTTAGGCCTCCAATAGACCCTGAAAAATTAACACATAGGTCCCTTTGATGTTATCCATAGGTTCAAATTACTCGTACTCTACTCTCTGGCGCTTTTGGCAACACCAACTTGCGAGCACTAGCTCTCATGCTAGAATCCTTCTCCAATGTGACCATGAGTTGTGGTTGTGGGTCATATTATCTCATATATTTGGGCTTCAACAATATTTGTGACCTCCTCCCTAGTTTCCTTCCAAAGCACTTTCTTCCACAACACATGGATCATTGTCGCGTGTCCGCCTGGATCCGATGGTCTAGACTACTTCGGCCTTTGTGACTTCACGAAGATTTCACTTTCTCCACACAATCTCCAAGACTCCACCTCCAGATCTCTTCAATTCGCTACCACATATCTCCTCGCAACCAACGGTTAGGATTCACTTCGCGATTTCGCGACTCCGCTCCTACAACACTTCAAACACTCTGAACCACGAAGTTCTTAAAGACTTCCACGTCTACTCTCTGTGAAACTCACCCAGATATGACAGTCTGTAATGATCCCGCTCCCTCCTGGATGGATCTTACTCGTTATTTGGAGAATCTTCAAGGGTCCCTCCCTATAGAATAATTCTCGCCTCTCTCCCTTCTGAACTTGTTCTTCCTTCGAACCTTTAGCTCCTTAGAGAATTTCTCTTCGACACCTAGTCGAACTTGCCCTGTGCACGCCTTGCAACAAGTTTTCTTCACACTCCTATGCAAACACACTTACGCTACTCCTCTTGGGCTTGTGAGTCAAAATACTCTGTCACACTCTCCTTGTGGAAAATATGCACTCTCTGCATACAAAGCTCCAAGTTATCTCGCTTGGACTTGTTTCTCCTCGACACTTTGAACTTCTCAGAGTGATTCCTTCGATACTTAACCAAGTATCTCCCTTATGCACCCCTTGCGACAAACTTCCTTCAATTATCTCTGAAGGGTGACTGTGCACTCCCTGCAACAATTCTCAAATGCTCTATTGTTCCTCCTAAACAATACGAATCTGATCATATCTCTGTCTACACACACTTCCAAACCATCCCTCTTGAATTTCTGAGTCAAAATAGATTCGGTCACGCATGCCTTGTAGACACTATGCACTCCTTGCACATATAAGTTTCACTTTATCTCTTCTGAGCTTTTGAGTCGAAATAAACTCTATCAAAACACACTTTGTATACACTATGCACTCCTTGCATAGTCTCGTAGAAGAGAAACAATTGAAACTTATCTAAATCCTCACAGTTTCATACATTCAACCATGTAAATGCATTCATAACATAAACACAAGAAATAACGGAGGATTGAAATAAACAGAAAGCCTACCATTCATTCATCTAGATAGGCACAACAACACCAAACATTTTGGATAATAATCCTATGTTATATTCATTCAACAGTTATGTACATGGATTCATACAATTCTCTTCAACAACTCTACAACTCTCAACTACAATGGCAACAACTATCACCAACTAAAAATGCCAACAACCACATCTGGGAAACAATACATTTATTTATACAACACGAGCTCGTTGAGATTTACCTCCAAGCTACCTTAGTCTATCCTATCGAAATAAAATCATTCAACTACTTAGGATTTATTACAATAAATGTTTATGACATACACATAAGATCAAACACATCGAATATGTACTGCACATAACTTCATTAAAATAAATACATCCGGCAACGATCTCACGTGATCATCCAACTCCAAAACATTAAAGATGCTCATAAATTTCAATCTTTTCAGATGTTTGCATGATATGCCTTCTTAAATTCAAAATCATTTCTTCAAAATGCGTGCTAGTGAGATGTGTTGTCTTCCACTTACGCTTTGCTAGAGATGCTTCTGCATCATACTCTTCTGGTTGAAAATTCATCGACTTTCATCCATGAGATCCTGCACTGAATTTCCATGCTTCTGGATATCCGCTTCATTTACCCAAATAACATATTCTATTGGGTGTCATTTCCATTTTACCAAATACTCAAAATAAGTTTTTCTCTGGGTCTTCTTGCCAATTCTTTGATCTAAGATCTTTTCCCTCTGTGGATTCTCTACTACAGGCATATTATTTTCCCACTGTATCTCTTTCTGATATTCTGATCCTCTTGTGTCATCTTCTTTGTAAAGATACAAGTTTAAAATGTTGAATATGGGCGATACACCCACATCTTCTGGAAGATCTATCTCATAAGCATTCTCATCAAATTTTCTTAGGATCTTGCACGGTCCTATTTTATTCAACTTTAGTTTGTTATATGTTCCTCTCAGGAACCTTTCCTTCCTGAGATGTACTAGAACTTTATCTCCAACTTCAAATTAAAGTTTCCTCCTATGTTGATGAACTCTACGTTTACACTCTTTGCTGCTCTTCTGCAACTTCTCCTTGATCTGATTATGAAGCTTCTACATTTATGCAGCGAAGTCTTCTGCTCTGATGGTTCTAAATTCATTCTACTCCAGATCTCTCAATTCTGTTATGCCTCTTGGATTCATCCCATACACTATCTGAAATGGGCTCTTTCCAGTACTTCTATTTATTGAGTCATTGTATGCAAACTCTACTTGTGATAGAATCTGATCCCACTGTATATGATGTTTAGTGACCAAAATCCTCAACAAATTTCCTAAATTCTGATTCACCACCTCAATTTGTCCATCTATTTAAGGGTGATATGCTGAACTAAAAGACAATTATGTTCTCATCTTCTTCCACAATGTTCTCTATAAATGACCAACATATTTGGTATCTCTGTCCGAGACAATACTCCCGGGCAACCCATAAAGTCTCACAACTTCTTTGAAAAATAAATTTGCAATGTGTGTGGCATCATTAGTCTTCTGGCATGGGATAAAGTGTGTCATCTTTGAAAATCTACAAACTACCACAAAAATGGAATCACTTCCTCTTTGTGTCCTTGGCAATCCCAACAAAAAATCCATGCTTATTGCATCCCAAGGCCTTTCTGGAATAGGCAATGGTTGATACAATCCAATATTCTGTCTCTTTCCTTTGGCATACTAGAAAATCTTACATTTGTTCACAAATATTTTCACGTCAAATATCATACCTGGACAATAGTATGAACTATTCAACTGTGCAAATGTATTTTCATGGCCAAAATGTCCTACTAGACCTCCACTATATTTTTCCTTCAACAGGTTTCCTCTCATCGAGCACTTCGGTATGCACAACTGGAAACCTCTAAACAAAAATCCATCTTGAATAAAATACTCTGTCCACTGGCTTCTGTCTCTTAGAACAGGATTTTCACATGCTTCATATGCTTCTTTTGAATTTGGATCATCACAATACATCTCCTTTAAGGTGTTCAAACCCCAAGGTTTTCACTTGAAACTCCTGTAGAATAAAAAATCTCCTACGCAATGCATCAACAACTTTGTTAGCATTACCATAAATATGTTTAATGAAAGAAGTGAAATTTTTCATAAACTCTATCCACTTAGCATGTCTCTGGTTTAACTTCTCCTATCTGGTTATGAATTGTAAAGCTTGATTGTCGCTATACAAAACAAACTCTTTTGGAACAAGGTAGTGCCTCCATTTCTTCAAGGCTTGAATTATGGCATAATTTTTTTTATCATATGTGGAGTACTTTCTCTTAGTGTCATTCATCTTCTCACTGAAATATGTAATAGGCCTATTATCTTGGCTTAATATAGCTCCAATTGCAACTCCACTCGCATCACATATCACTTGAAATGTCTTCCTGAAATCTGGTAAGACCATAATCAGTTGTTTTGTTATCTTCTCCTTCAATATATTGAAACTTTTCTTGGCTTCTTCTGTCCACTTAAAATACTTGTGTCTCTTCTTCACTGTATCCATCATTTGTGCACTAATTTCACTGAAATTTCTAATGAACTTTCGATAAAAACTCACTAATCCATGGAAGCTTCTTACCTCAAATACGCTTCTTGGCAATGGCCATTCTTTGATTTCTTTCACCTTCTCTGGATCCATCTTCATTTCATTTGAAGAGACCACAAAAACCAAGTAAATGAGTTATGTCTTCATAAAAGAGGATTTCCTTAAATTTATCAGTATCTTCTCCCGCTGCAATCTTCTCATCACTAATATCAGATGTCTCAAATGCTCTTCTTCAGTTTTGTTGAATACTAGTATATCATCTAGATATACAATCACAAACTTACCAATGAAATCTTTTAATACCTCATTCATCAACCTCATAGAAGTACTGGGCTCTTTTTTTAATCCAAACAACATAACAAGCCATTCGTACAACCCCTCATTTGTCTTGAAGGTTGTTTTCCACTCATAATATTCTCTCATTCTTATCTGATGATATCCACTCTTCATATCTATCTTTGAAAAATAATTTTTTCCACTGAAACAATCCATTAAGTCATCCATCCGTGGTAAAGGAAATATGTACCTGCTGGTGATCTTGTTTATGTCTCTTGAGTCTATACACATTATCCATCCTCCATCTTTCTTCGGAATTAACACAGTTGGTATTTCACATGGACTCAAGCTTTCTCTGACCAAACCTTTGTCCATCAAATCTTGAACTTGTCTGTTTACCTCCTCATTCTCTTGAGGTGTCAATATTTATGATTCTTTGTTTGACAGACTCACTCCTGGTATTAGATCAATGTGATGGCTGATACTCCTGATGGGTGGTAACGAGCTCGACAATTCATCCACTACTATGTCAACAAAATTCTCCAATAGTTCCTGGATTTCTTCAGGAAGATCATCCTTATAAGTACTTGTAAGGACAACTCCGGGTTTCCTCACCACAACAAACTACATCTCCTATTCCTTATTAACTTCGCTCAGGAGTTCCTTCCCACTCATGAGAAGTATGCTTGTGTTGGCTTCCTCCTTTAATTTCTTCTCCTCGATTGGCAGCAACATGTGTGTCCTACCATTCTTCTCCAAAGTATAAGTATTCTTTCTCTCATCATGAATGACATTCTTGTCATACTGCCATGGTCTTCCCAACAAAACATTACATACATCCATGGGAATCACATCACACAAAATCTCATCTCTATATCCTCCTATTTTAAATTCAATGAGGAATTGTTTTGTTACCATTACCTGATGACTTTTCTGCAACCATGAGACTTTATACGACGTCAGATGTGCAGTTTTCTCCAGCTCCAATTTCTCCACCATCTCCATGGATACTAAATTATCATTTCTTCCACTATCAATTATCACCTTGCAAAATCTATCCTTAGTCTTACAAGTTGTTCTGAACAAACTATTCCTCTGCACTGGTTTTTCAACCTTTGTCTCTTGCTTCAAAAGAACCTTCTTCATCACCAAATATATTCCATCTTATGCACCTTATGCTTCAACATTCCACTTCTACGCTTCTGAAACATAAGCTTCGCCTCCTCCTTCTTTATTTCTCTCGGGACATTCCCAAGACATGTGTCATGTCTTTCCACATGCATAACATTTTACTTCACCTCCTCTGCCTCTTCCTCTTCCTCAAGGGAAAGAGTTTCTACCACCGTACTGTTTCCCTCAGGACCTTCCTCCTCTTTTCGAGTGACTATGGTATTTTTCTATCTCAGCTTTGGGCTTCTGTGCCTTGTCATGGGAAACTCCCTTGCCTCTGTTTGGACTTCATTCTTTTCTTTGTCATCTCTTTTTTCTGGCCAAATTCTCCTCTGCCTTCAACGCAATCTGATAATAATCCTCCATGGTTCTTACTGTCATCATGTAGATTTCGTACTGGATTTCATATCTTAGGCCATTTATATATCTGTAAATTTGTTCATCATCTTTTTGTCTTTGTCCAGTCCTAATATTTAGTTTGTAAAAATCTTCTGTGTACTCCTTCACAGTCATTCCTTTCTGTCTCAGGTTCTGCAACTTCCTGAACATATTTATCTGGTAATCCTTGGGTATGAATTTAGCCTTTAGCTTGGATACCATTCTATCCCAGCTCTTGATCTTTTGCTTGCCTTTGCATCTTCTATCAGCCTACAATTCATCCCACCACAATGTTGCATGTCCTTTTAACCTGGTGACAACATGTTTCACCTTTTACTCCTCATCGATATCTTCATAGTCAAAATACTTGTCCATGGACCTTATCAAATCCAACAATTCCTTAGCATCTAAATTTTATTCATACATTGGGATGTCTATCTTTTCTCTAGCTCCCAACTTGATAACCACTTTCAGAAAATGTTCCACTACAACATAATCTACTACAACTTCTTCAGCTTCTACTTCTTCATTTTCTGCATCAATGACGTCTCCAACATAAAGTGCTCTCATTTGTGCTATCTCCATAACATCTAACCTTGCTCAGATATATCTCATCTCCCTTTCCATAGCTTGATTTACTACAGGTGACTCGACATGTCTTCTTAGCAACATTGTGATAAAATTTCCTCACATAACTATCGCTGGATGTATCTGATACCACTGATTATATTAGGCTACTTCTTTGTCTCCTCTCTCATACCTGAAAATAAAATCAGGCTATGATACCACTTGATGCATCCACCCTTCCCTCCTGGGGATTTTGCGACCTCCCGATCAAGGATATTCAATTTTCTTGAGCCAAATTAGCTCTTTGGGCCTCTAATAGACCCTGAACAATTAAAACACAAGTCCCTTTGATGTTACCCATAGGTTCAAACTACTCCCACTCTACTCTCTGGTGCTTTTGGCAACACCAATTTGCGAGCACTAGCTCTCGTGCTAGACTCCTTCTCCAATGTGACCACGAGCTGTGGCCATGGGTCAACTTCTCTCTTAGATTTGGGCTTCGACAATATTTGTGATCTCTACCCTCATTTCCTTCCGAAGCACTTTCTTCCGCAACACATAGATCTTTGCCGCGTGTCCGCTTAGATCTGACGGTCTAGACTACTTCGGCCTTTGCGACTTCTCGAATATTTCGCTTGCTCCACACAATATCCAAGACTCCACCTACCAAACTCTTCAATCCACTGCCACGTATCTCCTCGCATCCAACAGTTAGGATTCGCTTCACGATTTCACGACTCCTCTCCTACAACATTTCAAACACTCCGAACCACGAAGTACCGAAAGACTTCCACGTCTACTCTCTATGAAACTCACCCAAATATGACGGTCTAGAATGATACCGCTCCCTCCTGGATGGATCTTACTCATTGTTTGGAGAATCTTCAAGGGTTCCTCCCTATAGAAAAATTCTCACCACTCTCCCTCCTGAACTTGTTTTTCCTTCAAACCTTTAGCTCCTTAGAGCATTTCTCTTCGACACCTAGTCGAAATTTCCCTATGCATGCCTTGCAACAGGTTTTCTTCACACTCCTCAACAAACACAATTACGCTACTCCTCCTAGGCTTGTGATTCAAAAGAATCCATCACACGCTCCTTGTGGATAATATGCACTCTTAGAACACAAAGCTCCAAGTTATCTCACTTGGACTTGTTTCTCCTTGACACTATGAACTTCTCAGAGTGATTCCTTTGATACTTAACCAAGTATTGCCCTTGCACACCCCTTGCGACAAACTTCCTTCAAATATCTATGAAAGGGTGACTGTGCACTCCTTGAAACAGTTCTCAAATGCTCTATTGTTCCTCCTGAACAATACGACTCTGACCATGTCTATGTCTACATGCACTTCCAAACTATCCCTCTTGAATTTATGAGTCAAAACAAATTCGGTCATGCACACCTTGGAGAAACTATGCACTCCTTTCACATACAAGTTTCATGCTATCTCTTCTGATCTTTTGAGTTGAAACAGACTCTGTCAATGCACACCTTATAGACACTATGCACTCCTTGCAGAGGCTCGTAGAATAGAAACAATTGAAAATTATCTAAATCCTCACAATTTCATACATTCAACCATGTAAATGCATTCATAACATAAACACAAGAATTAACAGAGGATTGAAATAAACATAAAGCCTACCATTCATTCATCTATATAGACACAACAACACCAAACATTGGGGATAATGCTCCTCTGTTATATTCATTCAGTAGTTATGTACATGGATTCATACAATGCTCTTCAACAGATCTACAACTCTCGGCTACAATGGAAACAACTATCAACAACTAAAAATGACAACAACATCATCTAGGCAATGATACATTTATTTATACAACATGAGCTTGTTGATCTTTCCCTCCAAGCTACCTTAGTGCTATCCTATCGAAATAAAATCATTCAACTACTTAGGATTTATTACAATCAATGTTTATGACAGACAGATAATATCAAACACATCGAATCTATCCTACACACAACTTCATTAAAAGAAATACATCCTCCAATGATCTCACGCGATCATCCAGCTCCAAAACATTAAAGATGTTCATAAATTTCAATCTTTTCAGATGTTTGCATGATGTGCCTTCTTAAATTGAAAATCATTTATTCAAAATGCACGCTAGTGCACCGAGCTGTCTTCCACCTACACTTTGTTGGCAATGCACCTACATAAAAAAACCTTGACGAACCATCGATAATAACCTGCTAAACCCATGAAGCTATTCACTTCTAGGAAATTCGTTGGTGCGGGCCATTCCATAATAGACTCCACCTTCACTGGATCCCTAACGATACCTTCTCCGGAGATAACATGCCATAAATAATGAATCCTTAATTGATAAAAAGAGCATTTTGATAGTTTCCCAAACAATTTGTTCTCTTGAAGACACTGTAGTACCAAGCACAAATGCTCGTCATGTTCTTCAATCGTCCGAGAATAAATAAAAATATCATCGATGAATACTTGATCGAACTTGTCCAAGTATTCTCGGAACACCCCATTCATGAAGCTCATGAATACCCTTGGGGCATTTTTCAATCCAAATGGTAAAAAAATAAACTCATAATGCCCAAACCTTGTCTTGAATGCGGTCTTAGGAATTCCTTCCTCTTTGATCCGTAACTGGTGATATCCTAAACTCAATTCGATCCTTGAAAACATCATTGAACCTTTCATTTGGTCAAAAAAATCGTCTATTCTCGGAAATGGATATTGGTTCTCGGTTGTTGCCTTGTTCAACTGACGATAGTCAATATAGCGTCTCCACGACCCATCCTTCTTTTGTATGAAAAAAAAATAGGCACACCCTAAGGCGACACACTTGGACATATAATTCCTAGGTCCAACAACTGCTTCAGTTGAAATTTCAACTCCTGTAACTCAGGGTCGACATCCAATAAGGTGTTCTTGCTATCAATTCAGTCCCAGGTTTTAGGTCGATGGTAAATTCCAATTCCCTCTCAAGAGGAATCCCTGGTAACTCCTTTGGGAATATGTCTACAAAATTATCGTACTACCGAAAGGTTTTCTAGTCCTTTCGCCATGCCATTTTAATTCAATGCAAGGATTGCATATAGCTTGCATCCCTTGAACATGCTTTTTCGCAGCTATAGGAAAGAGATGAACCTTAGGGAAACTCCCTGGTTTCTTCCTACTATTACTCATCTCTGTCCCTCATCATTGGTCAACTCAACCATTTCTCTTACAGTTGAGTATCGCCTCATGCGATTCCAACCAATCCATATCGATCATGATGTCATAAGATTCTAATATCACGGCGTACAGGTTGGCCTTCGTGAAAAAATATCCTAGGTTAAGGCTACAATCTGTAACCTTTCATCCAACCTTATTCTTGGCTCCCGAAGCCATTTTGACGAATATAAACTTGTCTAGTTCAATTCCCTTACCTAATCCCATCAGTGCAGTACTATAAATAAAGCTATATGTAGCACCGAGATCTAAAAATACTAAAATTTTGGTTGGCGATGGTACCCGACGCCTCAAGCACAATGGACTGGTGCTCGGCCTGAAGGTTATTCACCACGATCATGAATCCTATGGGCCTTTCCCATGTTCACAACAGTAGTGTGTCTTGTTGACCCGGCCACTCTGGCCCTCTCAACTGGAAAACCGTGCTGGTAATGAGGCTCTCCACATGTCCAGTATCCAGTCTTTGGTCTAGTAATCCAGGTCCCCAAAGTAGTAGTTGCTGGCCCACCAGCCTGAAACCCTGGTCTGTTCCACTGAACATGCCTAAAAATTGTTGTTGTTGATGCAGTGGTCCCCTGTTGGGGGATCTTCTAATAAGGAACCCATCATCGTGGTGTCTTGAACAAGGGTTCTATAGACATATCTTGATACCAAGGTGTCTTGTCTGGTTGGCATCTGATGCTGCTACGCATCAGATGTATTTAGTAAAAATGGTCTTGCAGGAGTCTTTTTGACTCCCGCAGTCAATTATTCCTCAGCTATGAGGCCTACTGGACTGCATCGTGCAACATCCAAGGCATTTAGATCCTCACCTTCACACGAAATATGGATTTAAGGCTGAACACGAACTTGATGGCCTTTAGCTTCTTAGTTATCATATGTAGGGAATATTGGAGTAGCTCCATAAATCTGGTCTCATAATTTGGCATCGTATGACCACCCTGTCGTAAGGTAATGCACTCATCGAGTTGGCGCTCAAGGAGTTCCTCTGACAATTACTTCTCCCAAAACCATTCCCATAACACAACTTCTATGACCATGTTTAGCTGAGGTAGGAGCGCTTCCACCATAGAAGAGTGCTCCCCTTTAGATGATGACCTCCCTGCAGACCTTCGTGCTGGAGGTCATAACCATGAAGTGTGAAGAACATCGCCTTGTTCTCTATCCATGCCTCGACGACTGAGCTATTCGTGACACTCGTGAAAGCGAGAAATTAATCTTCTAGAGTTCCTCGTGAATGTTACCAGTACTGGTTGGGCCGCATTGTGGATGTTCAGGGGTACTGACACCCTGGCCTTATCTCAGTACATATGGTTAGTCAACGCCTCTAACATTCGAATCCTTGGAAGGACCTTTCCAAACCCAATGCATCCCACATGGAAATCCTCTCATTCTCAAGACTTGTTCTTCTCGTTGGGGGTTTGACCCCTCTGGCGCGAGTGCTACTAGAGGCATCACACCTCCTCCCCTGACACCATGTCGTGAACCTTTGCGACGTCCTCTAACCATGATTAACTCATGGACAGGTTAAAATTATAATTAGCGCTAAGTTATTAATCAAGTGTATAATTCAGTGGAAGGCATGACTATCCACAGTTGCAGGATTGAACCTGCTCTAATACCATATGTAATGGCCCTGCTGTTGCGACAACCAAGCGACGTACAACACGTCAATTTGTTTTTCATTAGGAAATAAGCATCACAAATAATAACGACATCATTGGTACATCATATGAAATATTAATGAAACAATATTAACACATTAACAAACCTGCATGACATAAGTTGGCATAACATTGCAATGAATAACGATATATATATCAACGCATTACTAGTACAAATCTTAAAATTCCACACATATCATAAGGACCATCCTCAGATATCTCTAAGGAAACATAAGATAACTACAAATACACCTAATATACTACTCGCCCAACCTACCCTGCAAGGTTAGGACCTCTAGGACACATAAGCAACGCTCAACCCCAGGTTCCAATTGATTTTAACCATTTAAGGTCTCAAGGCTGGAAACTATTCTGAGGAACAAGGAGGTGTCTACATCCCCCCTAATCAAACACATCTCATAACTCTAGACTAGAATTTCAGTCATACATCAGCATAATTCATCAAGTGCGGGGACTAATCTAGTCTACTCAATCCATCCTTCAAGTAATGATTCAATGAAATTCGTATAAGGCAGTGATACATAAGAATTAACAATCATAAGTGTAATTACAATCAACGAGTCTATGCAAAATTTAGATCTAAGGAATCCATAAGAAGATCAATCATCACCCGTCACATAAGGAAATTAAGTTCTCTTACATATCCAACTAAGCACTATAAGGATATCAACCATGCTTAACAATACAATAAATTAACATGCTACCCTTCATCCTGCACCCATTTTAACAAATCATAAAATCAACATAACACAGTAAATAAAAATTTGAAGGCTCACATATCCATTAAAGGAATTAAAGGAAGACCATAACATATTCATCCATAAAAGAGTGCATTACTATTCTCAAATTCATTAAAGGAGTTAAGAAATAACCAATCCGACATAACAATTAATAGATAATAGAAGTTAAGCTAAATTTTTGAGTTAAGAATCCAAAAGAAGAGTTCTGGAATTTATTCCAATCTCTAAACTGGTGCAAAACGATTTAGCTTTCAATCCAGACCTTAATCTAGTCCTCCATCTGGACCTTCATCTGGTCCTCCATCTGGCACTTAAATTCTGAAGAATTTAAATTAAAATATTTTTGTGTAGCAAAAACGATTTTTAATAATTGTACAACTTAGAGGAAGGGACAATAAATGGTTGCAAGGTCTGTCAAGAAGGGGAAATGAAAAGTAAGAGGTGAGTGATTGTGTATACATACAACCAGTCAACAAATTATACTCACCCTTCTACTCTACAATGTTACCCTTGTTTTAAGGATGGAAATCATTACAACAATTAACTGGAAGTAAAAGTGGCAACCAGACACGAACATGTTAATGACACCATAATTGCAAGAGATAAATTTTTCATATGGAACTTATTATGACACCTGATCTGGCCCTTGATCCAGCCCTTGGTCTGACCCTTGATCTATCCCTTAATCCGACCCTCCATCCGGACCTCGAAACAGAACTAAATTTTTGGGAAATTCGAATTTAATTTTATAGGCAATGAATAGAGTTCAGGAATGGTTGAGCCTGAAGGAAGGGACAGTAAATAACCACATAAGTACTCATGAAGGTGGAGCTATTGGTGCAACCCCAAAATTCATTCCACGAATTAAATACTTCGAAATTAAAAAAAAAGGAAATGCACAGAACATAAACGCTCCAAAAATTCTGGGATTTTTTCTAAGGGCCAGCAATGGAATCCATAATGAACAGAGTTGCAATATTTGACAACACTTAACCTGTTGACAAATTCATAAGCCTTACAACCTTGGGAAATGTAAGGCCAGAAATTTATTTCCATAAATAAGTTAACATGCAGATATCTTTAAATTCAATCATCCAAATTGGAGGTCACTTGCAAGGACTCTACAGGGAAACATTTCCAGACATCAACATTTCTACAGTGAATCATGTGAACATAAAATCAAAATTTATAAAAGAAAATAAATCAAGGATTCAGGAAGAGGAAAATATATCACTCCATTGGTAAATTCTGGGTTATTCAAGGATGACAACAAACTCAGAAATTAAAATTCGGACAGCCTACACAGTGAAATATGTGTGAGCTACAAATTCATTTTGGGTAACTGATTGGCCAAGACATCAAACTGTAATTTATAAACAGTAATAAAGGAAACGAACAAAAGGAGGTTCGATGTTCTAAGAAGTGGAAGAAATTGACTACTCATGGTTAATCATTTTGCATTCCCTTTTGTAAGTTAAATTCATTTTATGAAGTTACGGTAGAATCTAAACACAATGATCATAATATTTTCCAAATTCCATTGCCTAAAACTTTGTAGCGATAAAGATCTCAGACTATGGATTGATTGGCAACAATCAAAGGAGCTCTAAATCAGTACCACTATTTCAATTAGTAGTGGTTATAGAGCCTCCACGAAATTCTCATTCCAGGAAAATTTTAACCACTACACAGTGAAAACGGATCTACCAATTCGATTTGAGAAGGGTGTTTAACAACAAATAATTAAAAATTCTAACAACACCGTAAACAAAGTTTTGTTTCCAGAAATTTAAATCCAAAACAATAATCACAAGGGTTATTCATTTCTTCAGAGTTTTTCCCAAAAAAAACCATATAAATACACAATCTTCTCCACATGTAGCATGAGACATTTATACATAAATCACATCTATAAAAATAATAAATTAACTAAAAATCTGATATGAAATCACTGACAACAACTAATAAATTAACATTGTGTGTATATATACTGGCAACTGTTAATCATTTGAGGAATCAAGATGACGACAATTTTCAGAAATTTATCTCCTAGATTTCAATAAAATCTTTGAAGGAAAATCTTTGAAGGACTTGTCAAATCAAGTTTATAAATACAATCAACTTATGGTGAAATTACTAGAACTCTATTATATAGATTAAAACTTAATACAATTTCAATCTCAGAATAAGAGTACCTTAACTGAAAGCGAAGAATCTAAATTTGTTGTCCCGTGCTTGCGCTCCGTCCAACTCCCTGCTTGCTAATCATTGAGACCTCACCGATACCTCCCAACCAACACTAGGGGTACTCTTCCTCCCCCTGAGCCCCCCGAGCCGCAAAGGGGCCACACACACAAACCATATAATAATCTAGCTCCCAACTCGCCTCGCAAGGTCAAGCTACCACTCTCTATCCAAGCTGGGTATCCCAACTCCCACAAGAAAAAACAATCAATAAAAATCTAGCAACATAACCTTACGCATACCAATAGTGATTCATTTCACTCCTCCGCCATTTCTTTTATAGATTTCTTCTTAGTGACCTTTCCATTTGCACATTAAATTAGTTTCATTAAAAATTAATTAGGAAATATTCTCCCCCATACACTTGTCACCCAATCCCTTAGTTGCACCAGAAATTCATTTAATTAATTAAATTAAATTTATAATTTCCCTCACCCACCTAAAAGTGTTCCTAAAAGAGATCCTTGATGTACCTTCATTCCCTCAATTTCCTTTAATGAATGACACGTTTATTAAATCTTAGTTGAGTTTTATTTAGGAAAGTTCTTTAAACTAGATTCCATTCTATGTTCCCCATTCCTTTTTGCATTTAATTTTCCCTTTTTGTCTAAGTTCGAATTTAGCAAGTTTTGCACATAAACAACAATTAATTTTTTTAGATAATTTAATCCTCCTTTAAATTCTAAATTTGATTTTTCTTCATCCCCCCTTTATTAAATGCTTAATTAAAATTTTGTCCTCATATCCTACTTAGACCTAGGCTTTAATTTCAACCAGGCTTAACAAATTTTTAAGGGAAAAGTATAATTAATAAACTTTAGTTATACATAATTATTTTAAGGCTGACCATGTCAAGGTAAGAAATTGATTTCTAGGCACCTAGGTTCATTGACTCTCTTGCATTTAAAATCACAAGGTTCCCTTCAAGACACACTACGTTCCCCAAGGGTGCCACTCGCCCTTTTTCATGTTTCATTTATGCAACGTGCCCTTCCAAACACACTACGTGCTCCAAGGGTGACACTCTCTATTTTTCATCTTTCATTTATGCGAGGTGCCCTTCAAGACACACTATGTGCTCCAAGGGTGCCACTCTCCTTTTGACTGATTTTGGTAGATTTCTAACCCTTGGAGTCAAAAATTCATCAGGCAACCTTGTGGGAGACTAAGGGCCTCTAAGGAATAAGGACCCTTCTTTATTGCGCACCCCTTAGAATCATCGTGAGCAACTGTCTCATTCTTCCCTCACAACATCGTGGATCTCTCGAACTAGGTAATCATTAACCTACAGTTTGAGCCACGACAAGAGTGCTAGTAGGATGTGGCAGGGATGCTGACACACCTCTCCCTCAATATCTATGGTTTTTGTGCATGGCCTCTTTACTCCTAATGTGAGTCTGATTAGAAAGCAATCATCAACCTACATCCATCCACGAAACATGTCAATGATCCATAAACAACATCATAATATACTCAATCATATGTCACAAATGCAATAACATAAATACCCAGACCATATATAGTTTACTCCCTGACTCAATCTAGAGTCCAAGGAGGTCCATCGATGCCATCGACATCCTCAATCTGTCAAGGGTCCTGCACACTCAGGAGAAACCAGTCAATAGCACATGTCTATACATAAATAACATAACATAACATCATAATCCACAATCTCATCATCATAATCCATAGCGAAGAAGACAATCATATAATGAATCAGATCACTTGCACACAAGTATCCTAAAATAATAAGTCAGATTAGGTGCGCACAAGAGAGGGATGTTACAAAACTAAATTTATCTTTGATCTTGAACTTCCACACATAAACATAAAATACTTATCAAACCAAATATCAAATATCATGCAATGAAAAGCTTCTCATATAAAATTCAATCAAAGATGCTATTGTTATAATTAATTCTTAGAGATATTGGTTTTGGATTTGTTAGATATAGTTAGTTGTGATAGATCTTCTCCGACTATCAAATCTTATTTATGTGTGTGTGGTTGAAATATTTCATCATGATTTTGTTGTGTTGTCTATGAGAACTTATTGTATAAATATGTGATTGATTAATTAATAAAAGATATATAGATTTTGTGTGTGCAATCTATATCTCTATTTTAGTATCAGAGCTAGTTGCTCTAGGTGTAACTCCCTCGTGGGAAGGCCCCAAAAAATGTGAGAACTAATTTGTTGTAGGTTAAGAGTAGATTAATGTAGATTTTTTTTTGTGAGTGATTTTTGGTGTGAGAGTATAGTTTTTTGTGTGCCATTATTGAGCAGATCCGTGGAAAGGAAGCTGTGGTTCTCATGGAGATCAAATTCTACAAGGCATGCACAGAAGAGAAGATGTTGGAAGCTATTGCATTCCTCATTATATTTTCCCATATGTAGAAGTAGTAGTTCATTCTAAGATTGCATTCCTCATTATATTTTCCCATACGCAGAAGTAGCAAGTAATTCTAAACACCTTTTGTTGACTACATAACCACCTCTGTGGGGATCTGGGCATGGAAAATTAAAGGAAGGTCCCTTAAATCTGTGAGAAATAAAGAGCGAGTTTCACGAGCGAACCTTTTCTTTGAGAAAGAGTTGCGAACAATTGTTAATTTGTTATATGTCAAAGGAAACAATTCTTTGTTTTTTGAATGGAAATTGAAGCAATGAACAAGAAAGTTATAGATAAGTAGCATAAAGGTTACAAGGAAGATGTAAGATGGTACGTATGGAAAGTTAAAGGAAGAGGATTTAAGGAGGTTGTGGGAATGCAGAGCGAGTGTAGAGTTCAAACGACTGAATGAGGTCAATGAGATTTCCATGGCCAATTCTAGGAAAAACATTTGGAAGTTGGTAAAAAATGGGTTTGTTACCAAGAATCCAATGAAAATTCACTCGCGTTCTTATGCTCACCGTGCTTTGGAACAAAAGAGAAATGGTTTTCATTATGGATATGGTAAGCACAAAGGTACTAAAGGATATGGTAAGTGCAAATGTACTAAGGGTTTCTTGCTAGCTAGTGATAGAAAACTATGGCTGCAGAAAGATTTCAAAGGAAAGGAGTAGTAGTGTTTGAATTTGTGTTAATTATATTAGTGTTATTTTTTGTTGGTAAAATTATATTACGAAGAACCAATCATTGAGCAGAGTAAGATAATATAAGATTAGTAGTTCTTGACGTTCTTCGGTGCCTCAAGAACATATCACTGATTTGATTATGTCTACAATATTTTATAAGCTAATAGTTCTTGTTGTCCTTCGGTGCTCTAGGAACAATAGTTATAGGTTATCCTTGTGTGTTTGTGTATACATGAAAAAAAGGTCAAGTTGTATGATTCATTATTGGATACATTCAATATCTAGACTACTTTACTACACAACTATCAAAATATAAGTTCGTTGTATTTTAAAAAATGGAATTATGTTCATAGAGTGGTTCAATATCGAGACTATTTTCCAAGATATTTAAGAATCGTTGCTCCTACAAATACATCATTGATTGTCAGAAGAAATTGTATCTTAAATGGATCAAGTGGTAGCTCGAATTTGATGGTTGATAAAGAGCGTAGTCTATGAGATTTTAGAGAATAGAAATGATGATGAAGACCATACCATATAGAGATCAAAGTTCCAAAAATACTTTTATGTAATTTCAATATTGTTATTTGTGATGTACGAATTAAGGGAGGGTGTTAGAATTAATGCTTACATACATTGGTTTTGGATTTGTTAGATCTAGTTAGTTGTGAGAGATCTTCTCCAACTATCAGATCCTATTTATGTGTGTGTGGTTGAGATATTTCCTTATGAGTTTGTTGCTCTCTTGAGGAAAACGTCTTGTATAAATATATGATTGATTAATTAATAAAAAAATTATAAATTTTGTATGTGCAATTTGTTTCTCCATTGATATTCAACTTCCACACATAAACATAAAATACTTATCAAACCAAAAATGAAAATCAAATATCATGCAATGATAAGATTCTCATACAAAATTCAATCAAAGATGCTACTACTGCAAAGAATGAATCTTTGTTTTCAAAAAATATAGACAAACTAAATTTATGTTGGCCATAAACTTCTAAATATAAAGATAAAATACTTCCCAAATCAAATCATATCATAAAAGCAAACTAAATTTATCTTCGACCATAAAATTTGAATTGTAAACATAAAATACTTCCCAAATCTAGTCTTATAATAAAATTCCTCATAAAAATCAATAAAAACTAATGAACCTAATATTTACATTTTATAATTACGTAAACCAGGTGACAACGTGGTAATTGTATTACTGCATAATGGTTCTCACTGCCACCAAACCACCAAATGCCTACTTTGAAATAATTATTATAACATCCATTTATAACAATCTATGATGTGACATGGTATGATGGAGTGCATCATGAGCACAAATCGATAGATAGCTACGAAGGTCATTTGATGATAACATAACCATATTCCTCCATTAGATCCCATCCATCTAGTAGTAGATTGGCGGATTGAGTTGGGTAACCATGTTGATCTGGACAAGGATGCTCCTTGGCGGTTGACTGCGGCCCTGTCGAGCTGGAAAATCAGTTCAGTTTACGTTAGACAATCTGTTCAATTTACGTTAGGGTTGTTAGTGGTGATTTCAACCTACTGGTGAAATCAATATGAATTCCTTCCAAAATCACGAAAATTAATTTACCTCTGTTCAATATTTCTGGATGACAAAGAGTTTCCTATACAAACTTGTGATGTCTGCACAAAGTTTTGTTGATAGGGGTTGGTAGGCGTTAAAGGTGCGGGAAGTATATTCGCTGGAAGATTATTCTAGGCATGTGTGATTATTCTAGGAAGGTGTCATTCTAGGCATGTGTGATAACTTCCACATGATTAAGGTGCTGAGCATTAAATATTTAGTGAGGGTGTGACTTCCATTAGTCATCATTTAATCACATTCATTTAAAAATGAAAAAATAACAACATACACATTGTAGCAATCAAATATAGATCATCAAGGTATATCATGAATACAATCACATAAGAAAAAAAAGTCTTCAATATATTAATAGAACGATTAATAAAACATAGATCATTCGTATAACTCATGATATAACACTTAACTTAGAACTATTATCATTACAACCACTAATAGCAAGAATTATTACAATAACAACAAACTCTCATATATATATAGGTGACTAGGGTGGTTACAAAAGATTCATGAATATACTAGAGAATATGTTAGTTGTAACCCACTTATGCAAAACCATATGCACTTTTATTGGGAAAAAAATATGTATAAGACATCTCCTTAGCTTTTGTATACTCAAGTTTCTATGTAATTGCATACTCAAGCTTTTATAGTCTTATGGATTCTTTGGATTTGTCTCGTACTAAACTCTACTTTTCACCAACACTTAGTCAAAATTGATCCATAAAAACTCCCCAACCACACCTTCCAATGCATCCTCAAGTTGGATTTTGTGTTTCACTCTTCACAAATGGGCTCAAGATCTGGAAGTTATTTATGATTGCATCTCTAATTCTAGTGAATTCATTAAAAACATGGATCCAATTCTTGCTTTCCTAGATTTTTTGGGAATAAGTTTGTTAATTCTTTCATAGAAATCACTACTTGAGTTAATGCTTCTATCTCAACATCCACTTTTAGTTTCACCTTTTTGGTCGTTGTGAACTAGAACTATGCTTTCCTCAGGAGTTCTCTAACTAGATTCTTTAACGTTTTCTTCTCATATTCTAGAGCATCCTTCCTAAATGATATACACTAAGTGTTCTCCATATTGTCATTTGAAGTGTCTGATGTGATGTCCTTCACATTCTCCTTCTTGTATTGTTCTTGTAATTGCTCAATATTATAGTAGATTGTTTGTCTAGGTGCTACCAGGATATCTTAGTGCTTCTGAAATTTCATCCATAAACTTTGTAATTTCAATTGTAGTCACTCTAACTTCTCTATTTTTTCTCAGGATTCAGTGGCCATAGGTTCAATGATAAAATAATTTCTTTCACTATGGACCTTTTCCTTGGTGGTTTCCAATCTTGCAAGTTAATGGAGGCTAAGTAAAAGCCACAATTTTTGGATTTCACATAGTATTTTAGGCACAGATCCATTTACTAATAAAAAATAATTCAATATTTTTTTATGGTGGCTTAATCCTATCACTATGGGGTGAACTAATAATCACATGGCTCATATCAATATTGATGGGGATTTTCCTATTCAACTAAATCCCTTTAGGATTTTCCATGTTGACTGCTAGAAATTTTCCAAATCATGGGACATGTAGCAAGCTCGTAATCTTGGATTGGATGCACCAATTCTTTATTTTGGGTAAACTAGGTTTGAAACCTCTAGGATGGGGGCCTTATCCCCTCTTGACTTGTTCTTCCCAATATTTCTACCCATTGTGACCTTTCCTACCAGTGGTATGACATGTGGAAACATCCTTGTTGTGCTCCAATACTACTTAACTCTAGAGCCACCTTCAACAACAACTACTTTCCATAGACTAAGATTGATCAAATTCCTAATCCTTCATTCCATAGTCCTTGACTCTCTTATAATGCTCCAATGATATAGAATGTTTCCAAAAGACAACCCATAAATATCTACTTCAACTATTTTTCTTGGGATTGGTGTTGTTTGAAGCATGCAACATCCTAACCATCTAATCTTGTATTCAATCCCAACTATCTGACATAAATTCCTAACAAATCCTATCTATATCCAATGATCTATGAAATACAAGGAATTATTTTTTGCAACGAATTTCTAGACCAAAAATGTAATGTGACTATCCCAAGCATGACCTATGCAACATTTAAAGCTTGTGTTGGTGCCACCTACCTACAATGACATTTAATGGTGTCAATACTTAGCTCTTCTAGCAATAAAAATACCCCCAATTATATCTTTCAATGTAAAGACATCCCTCCCACAGAGACCTAGCCCAAAACAAACATCGCCCTACTCTATGGTCTATTAACTTTGTAGTTCCCTTGGTTCACATGACACATATTCCATCTCATTTGTAGATCACCATCCCATCTGTAGATCACCATACATATTTTCTCTAGTGAAGTATTGCTAATTTTTCATAGCTCTAGGTTTGTTATGGTGTATTATTCCTATATTTACAAAACAACAAATGATGCAACTAAATATGAACTGAATTTGTTAGAATTTAAACTTGCAAAAATGAACTTTTGAAAAAAGAATTGCAATCCCAACTATCTGACATAAATTCCAACTATCTGACATAAATTCCTAACAAATCCTATCTATATCCAATGATCTATGAAATACAAGGAATTATTTTTTGCAACGAATTTCTAGACCAAAAATGTAATGTGACTATCCCAAGCATGACCTATGCAACATTAAAAGCTTGTGTTGGTGCCACCTACATACAATGACATTTAATGGTGTCAATACTCAACTCTTCTAGCAATAAAAATACCCCCAATTATATCTTTCAATGTAAAGACATCCCTCCCACAGAGACCTAGCCCAAAACAAACACCGCCCTACTCTATGGTCTATTAACTTTGTAGTTCCCTTGGTTCACATGACACATATTCCATCTCATTTGTAGATCACCATCCCATCTGTAGATCACCATACATATTTTCTCTAGTGAAGTATTGCTAATTTTTCATAGCTCTAGGTTTTTTATGGTGTATTATTCCTATATTTACAAAACAACAAATGATGCAACTAAATATGAACTGAATTTGTTAGAATTTAAACTTTCAAAAATGAACTTTTGAAAAAAGAATTGCAGAAAATAAATGTAGAAATTGAGATATATTATGGTACTCTAACACCCCCACAAGAGCTTAGGGTGGTTTTTTAGGGGATGGTGGTCATTACAAAACAACAAATGATGCAACTAAATATGAACTGAATTTGTTAGAATTTAAACTTGCAAAAATGAACTTTTGAAAAAAGAATTGCAGAAAATAAATGTAGAAATTGAGATATATTATGGTACTCTAACACCCCCACAAGAGCTTAGGGTGGTTTTTTAGGGGATGGTGATCCAGGTGGATATTGGTGGCCACCCACCTTTTCCAACTCGGTCAAAACAATTTTCTGGCAATCATGGCAATTTACTGTTTTTAACAGTTTTAACTTCCATGGACATTTTGAGGGCCTAAATGAAGGTTTTTCGGGATTGATATTCTCAATGATATCCAAAGGAATGATTGAACCCCCAAAATCAATCTCCATGATGATACCTTTCCAATGAGCTATCGTGTACCCCAAACGGAGATCGTATGCCAAAGTTACACCCTCAAGAAGTTGATACACCAAACTACCCAAAACAGGGTCCACAAAATTGTTGGCTTTTCATCTTCCGAGGTTAGGGTTTTGGATTTTATTTATGATAAAAATGCCTATGGAGCCTCATTTTAATATCATCTTCTTAATAATGCGAGTAGAGGACACATCTTTTCTCAAAGATAAGCTGCCACCATTCTAGTGAGTCTTTCACTCTGTACTTTTACAGTCTTTGTACATTTCCGCTCATTAATAGAAAATTGTGTATTATTTTATCTCTGTGTTTATGGTTGCATCTCTGATACATTTCTATTATATTATTGGATATCCTATATTTCTCTGTACATTGATTTATTATATCTTCGCTCTCATTGCGTGCCGAAAATAATCCAGATCAAT
>SNQJ01S0052475.1:53980-83732 GCA_010110895.2 Picea sitchensis
ATTTATGGGTTGTCTTTTGGAAACATTCTATATCATTGGAGCATTATAAGAGAGTCAAGGACTATGGAATGAAGGATTAGGAATTTGATCAATCTTAGTCTATGGAAAGTAGTTGTTGTTGAAGGTGGCTCTAGAGTTAAGTAGTATTGGAGCACAACAAGGATGTTTCCACATGTCATACCACTGGTAGGAAAGGTCACAATGGGTAGAAATATTGGGAAGAACAAGTCAAGAGGGGATAAGGCCCCCATCCTAGAGGTTTCAAACCTAGTTTACCCAAAATAAAGAATTGGTGCATCCAATCCAAGATTACGAGCTTGCTACATGTCCCATGATTTGGAAAATTTCTAGCAGTCAACATGGAAAATCCTAAAGGGATTTAGTTGAATAGGAAAATCCCCATCAATATTGATATGAGCCATGTGATTATTAGTTCACCCCATAGTGATAGGATTAAGCCACCATAAAAAAAGATTGAATTATTTTTTATTAGTAAATGGATCTGTGCCTAAAATACTATGTGAAATCCAAAAATTGTGGCTTTTACTTAGCCTCCATTAACTTGCAAGATTGGAAACCACCAAGGAAAAGGTCCATAGTGAAAGAAATTATTTTATCATTGAACCTATGGCCACTGAATCCTGAGAAAAAATAGAGAAGTTAGAGTGACTACAATTGAAATTACAAAGTCTATGGATGAAATTTCAGAAGCACTAAGATATCCTGGTAGCACCTAGACAAACAATCTACTATAATATTGAGAAATTACAAGAACAATACAAGAAGGAGAATGTGAAGGACATCACATCAGATACTTCAAATGACAATATGGAGAACACTTAGTGTATATCATTTAGGAAGGATGCTCTAGAATATGAGAAGAAAACGTTAAAGAATCTAGTTAGAGAACTCCTGAGGAAAGCGTAGTTCTAGTTCACAATGACCAAAAAGGTGAAACTAAAAGTGGATGTTGAGATAGAAGCATTAACTCAAGTAGTGATTTCTATGAAAGAATTAACAAACTTATTCCCAAAAAATCTAGGAAAGCAAGAATTGGATCCATGTTTTTAATGAATTCACTAGAATTAGAGATGCAATCATAAATAACTTCCAGATCTTGAGCCCATTTGTGAAGAGTGAAACACAAAATCCAACTTGAGGATGCATTGGAAGGTGTGGTTGGGGAGTTTTTATGGATCAATTTTGACTAAGTGTTGGTGAAAAGTAGAGTTTAGTACGAGACAAATCCAAAGAATCCATAAGACTATAAAAGCTTGAGTATGCAATTACATAGAAACTTGAGTATACAAAAGCTAAGGAGATGTCTTATACATATTTTTTTCCCAATAAAAGTGCATATGGTTTTGCATAAGTGGGTTACAACTAACATATTCTCTAGTATATTCATGAATCTTTTGTAACCACCCTAGTCACCTATATATATATGAGAGTTTGTTGTTATTGTAATAATTCTTGCTATTAGTGGTTGTAATGATAATAGTTCTAAGTTAAGTGTTATATCATGAGTTATACGAATGATCTATGTTTTATTAATCGTTCTATTAATATATTGAAGACTTTTTTTTCTTATGTGATTGTATTCATGATATACCTTGATGATCTATATTTGATTGTTATTAATGTGTATGTTGTTATTTTTTTCATTTTAAATGAATGTGATTAAATGATGACTAATGGAAGTCACACCCTCACTAAATATTTAATGCTCAGCACCTTAATCATGTGGAAGTTATCACACATGCCTAGAATGACACCTTCTTCCTTCTGGAAGGTTTAATATGTTGGTGTACTAGACTACATCGAGTTTGTGTTGGTGACCTTCCATGGACCTCATCTCTATCATAGAGCCAACAATCTTTATGAGTGTAAATTTCATTTTATATTTGCTTCATGAATGCTACAAACATATTTTCCATCTTATTTAGTTTATCCAAAACCATTGAGGACTTTCACATGGCCTCTTCCATTCCCACTCAAGTGTTTTTAGCTTAGGTTTCATTAATAAAATCTCAATCACCTAGTTTCTCTTGTCTGTAAGCCAGATTATTATGGGCGGGTTCACCACTATGTTCATGTTTAGGGTATAAAATATAGATTGGAAGCCACCAACATAGGTGGATAGTAACCTCAAAGGACTCAAGACCTATTTATACTTAGTAGAAGAGAATATACCAATCAAGCTTGACCCTTTCATGTGTGTGTGTATTGTGAATAATAAAGGCATGCTCTACAAGTTTATCTTCTTCTTTTTTCGCTTTTGTGTTTGTCACACTATAATTTTCCTATTCTTTAACATGGTATCAAACCGTGCAAAAACTTGAACTCTCACAAGAATGTGATAATGGGAATTTCAGTATAATCCTTTGTGGATAAGAGTAGATTTCTTTTTGTTAGAGTTGTATTTATCCTGTTTGATTTTTTGTTTGATGAGTGACTTAATTTATATGGAGAATGAAGAATGTCATGTTGAAATATTATTATCGATGTGCATATAACCATATAAAATTATTTTGATGCCTTTGTTTCATATTTATTTGTTGAACAAGGAATTTGTATTGATCAAAGTGATGTGAAAATATGAAGTAATAAGTTCCTTTTGAGGTGAGAGAGTGAATAAAAAAGAAGTAAGAGAAAGGAATCAACAATGCATATTTGGAAAAGTGACTATGGTTTACTTCAATAACCATTTTTGGATAGCTTAAAGTTTTGCTTAAATGAGTAAATTATATTTGTGAGGGAACTACAAATCTTTACTTCCACTCCACTAATAGAAGAAGAGATCTAAAGTCTATAAGGAAGCACATGTGGGGGTTCTAGTGACTTTGAGGAGGAGGTGAACGCACTTAATGAATATGGTAGTGTTGAGTGTTTCCTTTCATTGTTTGATTTATTGGTAGTTTATTTTTGTTGGGAACCTAATTGGTCGAATGTTAATAGAAAAGGGTGTGTTGAAACTGTACAACTGGTGTACAATTGGTAGCCAACTATAGTATAGTTTCTTATTTTGTTTTTAAAGAGATATAGTTGTGGTTTGCATGCTTGAGGGGTTGAAACTTTAAACTATCCCTTTTGTATTTTGTATATGTACATACGTCTATTATGAATAATAAAGGCAGTACACAACAATTTTAGTTGCATGTAATTTGCACCTCTCTGTCTATTTGAGATTTCTGGCTATAGTTACATGGACTTAATTATTTATAGATGTGTTGCTGAATAGCATAGGAAGATAGAAACCAGTCTAGAATTTTTATGTCATTTAGAGAAGCCTACAAGTGACGTGACTTATTTTTATACTGAAGCTCAGGAGCATGAATTACTGGAAGAGAACAATGTCCTACAAAATCTGGTACGTTAATATATCTGTGTACAATGGTCTTACATCAACTTGTTTATTGTTGACACTATTTTGATGATGATTGTGATAGTATATGTTGGTTCAGTTATCAGAAGCCCGGAGCTCCACGGAGATGGTAGCATCAATATTTGTAAACAATAATCTTCCAGCTAATATACTTCCCGCACCTTTAACGCCTACCAACCCCTATCAACAAAACTTTGTGCAGACATCACAAGTTTGTATAGGAAACTCTTTGTCATCTAGAAATATTGAACAGAGGTAAATTAATTTTCGTGATTTGGAAGGAATTCATATTGATCTCACCAGTAGGTTGAAATCACCACTAACAACCCTAACGTAAATTGAACAGATTGTCTAACGTAAACTGAACTGATTTTCCAGCTCGACAGGGCCGCAGTCAACCGCCAAGGAGCATCCTTGTCCAGATCAACATGGTTACCCAACTCAATCCGCCAATCTACTACTAGATGGATGGGATCTAATGGAGGAATATGGTTATGTTATCATCAAATGACCTTCGTAGCTATCTATCGATTTGTGCTCATGATGCACTCCATCATACCATGTCACATCATAGATTGTTATAAATGGATGTTATAATAATTATTTCAAAGTAGGCATTTGGTGGTTTGGTGGCAGTGAGAACCATTATGCAGTAATACAATTACCACGTTGTCACCTGGTTTACGTAATTATAAAATGTAAATATTAGGTTCATTAGTTTTTATTGATTTTTATGAGGAATTTTATTATAAGACTAGATTTGGGAAGTATTTTATGTTTACAATTCAAATTTTATGGTCGAAGATAAATTTAGTTTGCTTTTATGATATGATTTGATTTGGGAAGTATTTTATCTTTATATTTAGAAGTTTATGGCCAACATAAATTTAGTTTGTCTATATTTTTTGAAAACAAAGATTCATTCTTTGCAGTAGTAGCATCTTTGATTGAATTTTGTATGAGAATCTTATCATTGCATGATATTTGATTTTCATTTTTGGTTTGATAAGTATTTTATGTTTATGTGTGGAAGTTGAATATCAATGGAGAAACAAATTGCACATACAAAATTTATAATTTTTTTATTAATTAATCAATCATATATTTATACAAGACGTTTTCCTCAAGAGAGCAACAAACTCATAAGGAAATATCTCAACCACACACACATAAATAGGATCTGATAGTTGGAGAAGATCTCTCACAACTAACTAGATCTAACAAATCCAAAACCAATGTATGTAAGCATTAATTCTAACACCCTCCCTTAATTCGTACATCACAAATAACAATATTGAAATTACATAAAAGTATTTTTGGAACTTTGATCTCTATATGGTATGGTCTTCATCATCATTTCTATTCTCTAAAATCTCATAGACTACGCTCTTTATCAACCATCAAATTCGAGCTACCACTTGATCCATTTAAGATACAATTTCTTCTGACAATCAATGATGTATTTGTAGGAGCAACGATTCTTAAATATCTTGGAAAATAGTCTCGATATTGAACCACTCTATGAACATAATTCCATTTTTTAAAATACAACGAACTTATATTTTGATAGTTGTGTAGTAAAGTAGTCTAGATATTGAATGTATCCAATAATGAATCATACAACTTGACCTTTTTTTCATGTATACACAAACACACAAGAATAACCTATAACTATTGTTCCTAGAGCACTGAAGGACAACAAGAACTATTAGCTTATAAAAGATTGTAGACATAATCAAATCAGTGATATGTTATTGAGGCACCAAAGAACGTCAAGAACTACTAATATTATATTATGTTACTGTTCTCAATGATTGGTTCTTTATACTATAATTTTACCCAAAAAAAATAACACTAATATAATTAACACAAATTCAAACATTGCTACTCCTTTCCTTTGAAATCTTTCTGCAGACATAGTTTTCAATCACTAGCTAGAAAGAATCCCTTAGTACATTTGCGCTTACCATATCCTTTAGTACCTTTGTGCTTACCATATCCATAATTAAAACCATTTCTCTTTTGTTCCAAAGCACGGTGAGCATAAGAACGCGAGTGAATTTTCATTGGATTCTTGGTAACAAACCCATTTTTGACCAACTTCTGAATGTTTTTCCTGGAATTGGCCATGGAAGTCTCGTTGACCTCATTCAATCGTTTGAACTCTACACTCACCCTTCATTCCCACAACCTCCTTAAATCCTCTTCCTTTAATTTTCCATACATACCATCTTACATCTTCCTTGTAACCTTTATGCTACTTCTCTATAAATTTCTTGTTCGTTGCCTTCAATTTCGATTCAAAAAACAAAGAATTGTTTCCTTTGACATATAACAAATTAACAATTGTTTGCAACTCTTTCTCAAAGAAAAGGTTTGCTTGTGAAACTCACTCTTTATTTCTCACAGATTTAAGGGACCTTCCTTTAATTTTCCATGCCCAAATCCCCATAGAGGTGGTTATGTAGTCAACAAAAGGTGTTTAGAATTACTTGCTACTTCTGCATATGGGAAAATATAATGAGGAATGCAATCTTAGAATGAACTACTACTTCTGCATATGGGAAAATATAATGAAGAATGCAATAGCTTCCAACATCTTCTCTTCTGTGCATGCCTTGTAGAATCTGATCTCCATGAGAACCACAGCTTCCTTTCCACATATCTTCTCAATAATGGCACACAAAAAACTATACTCTCACACCAGAAATCACTCACAAAAAAATAATATACATTAATCTACTCTTAACCTACAGAAAATTAGTTCTCACATTTTTTGGGGCCTTCCCACGAGGGAGTTACACCTAGAGCAACTTGCTCTAATACTAAAATAGAGATACAGATTGCACACACAAAATCTATATATCTTTTATTAATTAATCAATCACATGTTTATACAATAAGTTCTCCTCAACAACACAACAAACTCATGATGAAATATTTCAACCACACACACATAAATAAGATTTTATAGTTGGAGAAGATCTCTCACAACTAACTATATCTAACAAATACAAAACCAATCTCTCTAAGCATTAATTATAACAATAACATCTTTGATTGAATTTTATATGAGAAGCTTTTCATTGCATGATATTTGATATTTGGTTAGATAAGTATTTTATGTTTATGTGTGGAAGTTCAAGATCAAAGATAAATTTAGTTTTGTAACATCCCTCTCTTGCACGCACCTAATGTGACTTATTATTTGAGGATACTTGTTTGCAAGCGATCTGGTTCATTATATGATTGTCTTCTTCGCTTATGGATTATGATGATGAGATTGTGTATTATGATGTTATGTTATGTTATTTATGTATAGACATGTGCTATTGACTGGTTTCTACTAAGTGTGCAGGACCCTTGACAGATTGAGGATGTCAATGGCATCGATGGACCTCCTTGGACTCTGAATCGAGTCAGGGAGTGGACTGTATATGGTCTGGGTATTTATGTTATTGCATATGTGACATATGATTGGGTATATTATGATGTTGTTTATGGATCGTTGACATGTTTTATGGATGGATGTAGGTTGACGATTGCTTGCTAATTAGACTCACATTAGGAGTAAAGAGGTCATGCACAAAAACCATAGATATTGAGGGAGAGGTGTGGCAACATCCCTACCACATCCTACTAGAACTCTTATCGTGGATCAAACTATAGGTTAATGATTACCTAGTTCGAGAGATCCACGATGTTTTGAGGGAAGAATGAGACAGTCGCTCACGATGATTCTAAAGGGTGCACAATAAAGAAGGGTCATTATTCCTTAGAGGCCCTTAGTCTCCCACAAGGTTACCTGATGAATTTTTGACTCCAAGGGTTAGAAATCTACCAAAATCAGTCAAAAGGAGAGTGGCACCCTTGGAGCACGTAGTGTGTCTTGAAGGGCACATCTCATAAATGAAAGATAAAAAAGGGAGAGTGTCACCCTTGGAGCACGTAGTGCGTCTGGAAGGGCACGTCGCATAAGTGAAACATGAAAAAGGGCGAGTGACACCCTTGGAGCATGTAGTGCGTCTTGAAGGGAACCTCGTGATTTTAAACACAGGAGTGTCAATGAACCTAAGTGCCTATAAATCAATATCTTACCTTGACATGGTCAGCCTTAAAATAATTATGTATAACTAAAGTTTATTAATTATACTTTTCCCTTAAAAATTTGTTAAGCCTGGTTGAAATTAAAGCCTAGGTCTAAGTAGGATATGAGGACAATATTTTAATTAAGCATTTAATAACTTTAAAGGGGGGATGATCAAATTTAGAATTTAAAGGAGGATTACATTATCTAAAAAAATTAATTATTGTTTATGTGCAAAACTTGCTAAATTCGAACTTAGACAAAAAGGGGAAATTAAATGAAAAAAGGAATGGGGAACATAGAATGGAATCTAGTTTAAAGAACTTTCCTAAATAAAACTCAACTAAGATTTAAGAAACGTGTCATTCATTAAAGGAAATTGAGGGAATGAAGGTACATCAAGGATCTCTTTTAGGAACACTTTTAGGTGGGTGAGGAAAATTGTAAATTTAATTTAATTAATTAAATGAATTTCTGGTGCAACTAAGGGATTGGGTGACAAGTGTACGGGGGAGAATATTTCCTAATTATTTTTTAATGAAACTAATTTAATGTGCAAATGGAAAGGTCACTAAGAAGAAATCTATAAAAGAAATGGCAGAGGAGTGAAATGAATCACTATTGGTATGCGTAAGGTTATGCTGCCAGATTTTTATTGACTAGTTTTTCTTATGGGTGTTGGGATACCCAGCTCGAATAGGGAGTGGTAGCTCGACCTTGCTAGGCGAGATGGGAGCTAGATTATTCTATGGTTTGTGTGTGTGGCCCTTTTGCGACTCGGGGGGCTCAAGGGGAGGAAGGGTACCCCTAGCGTTGGTTGGGAGGTATCTGTGACGTCTCAACGATTAGAAAGCAGGGAGCTGGACAGAGCGCAAGCATGGGACAAAAAAATTGGATTCTTCGCCTTCGGTTAAGGTACTCTTATTAAGAGATTGAAATTGTATTAAGTTTTAATCTGTATAATAGAGTTCTAGTAATTTCGCCATAAGTTGATTGTATTTATAAACTTGATTTGACAAGTCCTTCAAAGATTTTATTGAAATCTAGGAGATAAATTTTTGAAAATTGTCGTCATCTTGATTCCTCAAATGATTAACGGTTGCCAGTATATATAGAGACAATGTTAATTTCTTAGTTGTTGTCAGTGATTTCATATCAGAGTTTTAGTTAATTTATTATTTTTATAGATGTGATTTATGCATAAATGTCTCATGCTACATGTGGAGAAGATTGTGTATTTATATGGTTGTTTTTGGGCAAAACTCTGAAGAAATGAATAACCCTTGTGATTATTGTTTCAGATTTAAATTTCTAGAAAAAAAACTTTGTTTATGGTGTTGTCAGAATTTTTAATTATGTGTTGTTAAACACCCTTCTCAAATCGAATTGGTAGATCCGTTTCACTATGTAGTGGCTAAAATTTTCCTAGAATGAGAATTTCGTGGAGGCTCTATAACCACTGCTAATTGAAACAATGGTACCAATTTAGAGCTCCTTTGATTGCTGCCAATCAATCCACAGTCTGAGAGATTTATCGCTGCAAAGTTTTAGGCAATGGAATTTGGAAAATATTATGATCGTTGTGTTTAAATTCTACTGTAACTTCATAAAACAAATTTAACTTACAAAAGGGAATGAAAAATGATTAACCATGAGTAGTCAATTTCTTCCACTTCTTAGAACATTGAACCTCCTTTTGTTCATTTCTTTTATTACTGTTTATAAATTACAGTTTGATGTCTTGTCCAATCAGTTATCCAAAACGAATTTGTATCTCACACATATTTTACTGTGTAGGCGGTCCGAATTTTAATTTCTGAGTTCGTTGTCATCCTTGAATAACCCAGAATTTACCAATGGAGTGATATCTTTTCCTCTTCCTGAATCCTTGATTTATTTTCTTTTATAAATTTTGATTTTATGTTCACATGATTCACTGTAGAAATGTTGATGTTTGGAAATTTTTCCCTGTAGAGTCCTTGCAAGCGACCTCCACTTTGGATGATTGAATTTAAAGATATCTGCATGTTAACTTATTTACGAAAATAAATTTTTGGCCTTCCACTACCCAAGGTTGTAAGGCTTATGAATTTGTCAACAGGTTTAGTGTTGTCAAATATTGAAGCCCTGTTCATTGTGGATTCCATTGCTGGCCCTTAGAAACAATCCCAGAATTTTTGGAGCGTTTATGTTCTGTGCATTTCCTTTTTTTTTTTTAATTTTGAAGTATTTAATTCGTGGAATGAATTTTGGGGTTGCATCAATAGCTCCACCTTCATGAGTACTTATGTGGTTATTTACTGTCCCTTCCTTCAGGATCAACCATTCCCGAACTCTATTCATTGCCTATAAAATTAAATTCGAATTTCCCATAAATTTAGTTTTGTTTCGAGGTCTGGATGGAGGGTCGAATTAAGGGATAGATCAAGGGTCGGACCAAGGGCCAGATCAGGTGTCGTAATAAGTTCCACATGAAAAACGTATCTCTTGCAATTATGGTTTCATTAACATGTTTGTGTCTGGTTTCCACCTTTATTTCCAGTTAATTGTTGTAATGATTTCCATCCTTAAAACAGGGGTAACATTGTAGAGTATAAGGGTGAGTATAATTTGTTGACTGGTTGTATGTATACACAATCACTCAGCTAATACTTGTCATTTCCCCTTCTTGACATACCTTGCAACCATTTATTGTCCCTTCCTCTAAGTTGTACAATTATTAAAAATCGTTTTTGCTACACAAAAATATTTTAATTTAAATTGTTCAGAATTTAAGTGCCAGATGGAGGACCGGATGAAGGTCCGAATGGAGGACTGGATTAAGGTATGGATTGAAATCTAAATCTTTTTGCACCGGTTTAGAGATTGGAATAAATTTCAAATCTCTTCCTTTGGATTCTTAACTCAAAAATTTAGTTTAACTTCTATTGTCTATTAATTGTTACGTCAGATTGGTTATTTCTTAACTCCTTTAATGAATTTGAGAATAGTAATGCACTCTTTTATGGATGAATACGTTATGGTATTCCTTTAATTCCTTTAATGGATATGTGAGCCTTCAAATTTTTATTTATTGTGTTATGTTGATTTTATGATTTTTTAAAATGGGTACATGACGAAGGGTACCATGTTAATTTATTGTATTGTTAAGCATGGTTGATATCCTTATAGTGCTTAGTTGGATATGTAAGATAACTTAATTTCCTTACATGACGGGTGATGATTGATCTTCTTATGGATTCCTTAGATCTGAATTTTGCATAGACTCGTTGATTGTAATTACACTTATGATTGTTAATTCTTATGTATCACTGCCTTATACAAATTTCACTTAATCATTACTTGAAGGATGGATTGAGTAGACTAGATTAGTCCCTGCACTTGATGAATTATGATGATGTATGACTGAAATTCTAGTCTAGAGTTATGAGATGTGTTTGATTAGGGGGGATGTAGACACCTCCTTGTTCCTCAGAATAGTTGCCAGCCTTGAGACCTTAAATGGTTAAAATCAATTGGAACCTGGGGTTGAGCGTTGCTTATGTGTCCTAGAGGTCCTAACCTTGCAGGGTAGGTTGGGAGAGTAGTATATTAGGTGTCTTTGCAGTTATATTTATGGTCTTTATGATTCGTTATGTTATCTTATGTTTCCTTAGAGATATATGAGGATGGTCCTTATGAGATGTGTGGAATGTTAAGATTTGTACTGTTAATGCGTCGATATATATATCGTTATTCACTGCCATCTTATGCCATCTTATGTCGTGCGGGTTTGTTAATGTGTTAATATTGTTTCATTAATATTTCATATGATGTACCAATGATGTCATTATTATTTGTGATGCTTATTTCCTAATGAAAAACAAATTGACGTGTTGTACGTTGCTTGCTTGTCATAAAGGAAGGGTCGTTACATATGGTATCAAAGCGAGTTCAACCCTGCAATTGTGGATAGTCGTGCCTTCCATTGAATTATACACTTGATTAATAACTTAGCGCTAATTAAAATTGTAACCTGTCCATGAGTTAATCATGGTTAGAGGATGTCGCGAAGGTTCATGACGTGGTGCTAGGGGAGGAGGCGTGATGCCTCTAGTAGCACCTGCACCAGAGGGGTCCAACCCCCAAGGAGAAGAACAAGTCTTGAGCATGAGAGGATTTTCGCGCGGGATGCATTGGGTCTGGCAAGGTCCTTCCAGGGAAATGTCAGAGGCGTTGACTAACCATATGTACTGAGATAAGGCTAGGGTGTCAGTACCCTTGAACGTCCACAACGCACCCCAACCAGTACTGGTAACATTCACGAGGAACTCTAGAAGATTAATTTCTCGCGTTCACGAGTGCCACAAATGGCTCAACTATTGAGGCATGGCTAGAGAACAAGGCGATGTTATTCACACTTCATCGTTACGACCTCCAACACAAAGTTCTACAGGGTGGTCATCAGCTAAAGGGGAGTGCTCTTCTATGGTGGAAGTGATCCTATCTCAGTTAAACATGGTCATAGAAGTTGTTTTATGGGAACTATTTTGGGAGAAGTAATTGTCAGAGGAACTCATTGAGCGCCATATCGATGAGTGCATTGCCTTACGACAGGGTGGTCGAACGATGCCAGATTATGAGACCAGATTTATGGAGCTACTTCGATATTCCCTGCATCTGATAACTAAGAAGCTAGAGGTTAGAAAGTTCGTGTTCAGCCTTAAATATAGCTTTCGTGTGAAGGTGAGGATATAAATGCCTCAGACGTTGCACGATGTAGTCTAGTAGGCCTCATAGCTGAGGAATAATTGACTGCGGGAGTCAAAAAGACTCCTGCAAGACCGTTTGTACTGATGACATCTGGTGTGAAGCAGCATCAGATGTCAATCAGACAAGACACCTTGGTATCAAGATACGTATATAGAACCCTTTTTGGGACACCACGATGATGGGTTCCTTATTAGAAGACCTCCCAACAGGGGACCACTGCACCAACAAAAAAAATTGCTAGGCATGTTCAACGGAACAGACTAAGGTTTCAGGATGGTGGGCCAACAGCTACTACTTTGGGACCTGGATTACTAGAACAAAGACCATATACTGGACATGTGGAGAGCCTCATTACGAGCACGGTTGTCTAGTTGAGAGGGCCAGAGTGGTTAGGTCAACAAGACACACTATCGTTGTGAATATGGGCAAGGCCCATAGGATTCATGACCGTGGTGAATAACCTTCAGGCCAAGCACCAGTCCATTGTGCTCGAGGCGTCGGGTACCATCGCCAACCAAAATTTTAGTATTTTTATATCTCGGTGCTACATATATCTTTATTTATAGTACTACGATGATGGGATTAGGTAAGGGAATTGAACCGGAAGAGTTTATATTCGTCAAAATGGCTTCGGGAACCAAGAATAAGGTTGGATGAAAGGTTACGGATTGTAGCCTTAACCTAGGATATTTTTTCACGAAGGCCAACCTGTACGTCGTGATATTAGGATATTATGACATCGTGATTGGTATGGACTGGTTGGAATCACATGAGGCGATACTCAACTGTAAGAGAAATGGTTGAGTTGACCAATGATGAGGGACAAAGATGAGTAATAGTAGGAAGGAACCAGGGAGTTTCCCTAAGTTTCATCTCTTTCCTACAGTTGTTAAAGAGAATGTGCAAGGGATGCAAGCTATATGAAATCCTTGCATTGAACGAAAATGGCGTGGCGAAAGGACTAGAAAACCTTCCAGTAGTACGATAATTTTGCAGACGTATTCCCAGAGGAGTTACCAGGGATTCCACTTGAGAGGGAATTGGAATTTTCCATCGACCTAAAACCTGGGACTGAACTGATAGCAAGAACGCCTTATTGGATGTCGACCCTTGAGTTACAGGAGTTGAAATTGCAATCGAAGGAGTTGTTGGACCTAGGAATTATACGTCCAAGTGTGTCGCCTTAGGGTGCGCCTATTTTTTTTTCATACAAAAGAAGGATGGGTCATGGAGACTATGTATTGACTATCGTCAGTTGAACAAGGCAACGACCGAGAACCAGTATCCGTTTCCGAGAATAGACGATTTTTTTGACCAAAGGAAAGGTTTGACGATGTTTTCAAGGATCGAATTGAGTTTAGGATATCACTAGTTATGGATCAAAGAGGAAGACATTTCTAAGACCGCATTCAAGACAAGGTTCAAGCATTATGAGTTTATCATTTTACCATTTGGAATGACAAATTCCCCAAGGGTATTTATGAGCTTCATGAATGGGGTGTTCTGGGAATACTTGGACAAGTTCGATCAAGTATTCATTGACGATATTTTTATTTATTCTCAGACGATCGAAGAACATGACAAGAATTTGTGCTTGGTACTACAGTGTCTTCGAGAGAACAAATTGTTTGGGAAACTGTCAAAATGCTCTTTTTATAAATCGAGTATTCATTATTTAGGGCATGTTATATATGAAGAAGGTATCGTTGTGGATCCAGTGAAGGTAGAGGCTATTATGGAATGGCCTGTGCCAACGAATGTCCTAGAAGTGTGTAGCTTCATGGGTTTAGCAGGTTATTATCGATGGTTCGTCAAGGGTTTTTGATGCAGGTGCATTGCCAACAAAGTGTAGGTGGAGGAAAGCTCAGCGCACTAGCGTGCATTTTGAAGAAATTATTTTGAATTTAAGAAGGCACATCACGCAAACATCTGAAAAGATTGAAATTTATGAACATCTTTAATGTTTTGGAGTTGGATGATCACGTGAGATTGTTGGAGGATGTATTTCTTTTAATGAAGTTGTGTGTAGTATAGATTCGATGTGTTTGATCTTATCTGTCTATCATAAACATTGATTGTAATAAATCCTAAGTAGTTGAATGATTTTATTTCAATAGGATAGAACTAAGGTAGCTTGGAGGGAAAGATCAACAAGCTCGTGTTGTATAAATAAATGTATTGTTGCCTAGATGAGGTTGTTGGCATTTTTAGTTGTTGATAGTTGTTTCCATTGTAGCCGAGAGTTGTAGATCTATTGAAGAGCATTGTATGAATCCATGTACATAACTACTGAATGAATATAACATAGGAGATTTATCCCCAATGTTTGGTGTTGTTGTGTCTATAAAGATGAATGAATGGTAGGCTTTCTGTTTATTTCAATCCTCTGTTATTTCTTGTGTTTATGTTATGAATGCATTTACATTGTTAAATGTATGAAACTATGAGGATTTAGATAATTTTCAATTGTTTCTATTCTACGAGCCTCTGCAAGGAGTGCATAGTGTCTACAAGGTGTGCATTGACGGAGTCTGTTTCGACTCAAAAGATCAGAAGAGATAGCATGAAACTTATATGTGCAAGGAGTGCATAGTTTGTACAAGGCGTGCATGACCAAATTTTTTTTGACTCAGAAATTCAAGAGGGATAGTTTGGAAGTGCGTGTAGACATAGACATGGTCAGAGTCGTATTGTTCAGGAGGAACAATAGAGCATTTGAGAACTGTTTTAAGGAGTGCACAGTCACCCTTTTAGAGATAGTTGAAGGAATTTTGTCACAAGGGGTGCATAAGGGCGATACGTGGTTAAGAATCGAAGGAATCACTCTGAGAAGTTCAGAGTGTCGAGGAGAAACAAGTCCAAGTGAGATAACTTGGAGATTTGTATGCTGAGAGTGCATATTATCCACAAGGAGCGTGTGATGGATTCTTTTGACTCATAATCCCAGGAGGAGTAGCGTAAGTGTCTTTGTTGAGGAGTGTGAAGAAAACCTATTGCAAGGTGTGCACAGGGAAATTTCGACTAGGTGTCGAAGAGAAATGATCTAAGGAGCTGAAGGTTTGAAGGAAAAACAAGTTCAGGAGGGAGAGCGGTGAGAATTTTTCTATAGGGAGGAACCCTTGAAGATTCTCCAAACAATGAGTAAGATCCATCCAGGAGGGAGCAGAATCATTCCAAATCGTCATATCTGGGTGAGTTGCACAGAGAGTAGACGTGGAAGTCTTTCGGTACTTCGTTTTTCAGAGTGTTTGAAATGTTGTAGGAGAGGAGTCAAGAAATCGTGAAGCGAATCCTAACTATTGGCTGCGAGGAGATACGTGGCAGCAGTTTGAAGATTTTGGTAGGTGGAGTCTCGGAGATTGTGTGGAGCAAGCGAAATCTTCGCGAAGTCGCAAAGGCCAAAGTAGTCTAGAACATCAGATCTAGGCAGACACGTGGTAGAGATCTGTGTATTGCAGAAGAAAGTGCTTCGGAAGGAAACAAAGGTAGAGGTCACAAATATTGTCGAAGCCCGAATGTACGAGAGAAGCTGACCCACGACCACAACTTGTGGTCACATTGGAGAAGGAGTCTATCACTAGAGCTAGTGCTCGCAAGTTGGTGTTGCCAAAAGCACCAGAGAGTAGAGTGTGAGTAGTTTGAACCTATGGGTAACATCAAAGGGACTTGTGTGTTAATTGTTCAGGGTCTATTAGAGGCCCAAAGAGCTAATTCAGCTCAAGAAAATTGAAGATCCTTGACTGGGAGGTCGCAGAATCCCCAGGAGGGAAGGGTGGATGCATCAAGTGGTATCATAGCCTGATTTTATTTTTAGGTATGAGAGAGGAGAAAAAGAAGTAGCCTGATATCATCAGTGGTATCAAATACATCCAACGATAGTTATGTGAGGAAATTTTATCACAATGTTGCCAAGAAGACATGTCGAGCCACCTGTAGCAAATTAAGCTATGGAAAGGGAGATGCGAGATATCTGAGCAAGGTTAGATGTTATGGAGATAGCACAAAGGAGAGCACTTGATGTTGGAGATGTCATTGATGCAGAAAATGAAGAAGTAGAAGCTGAAGAAGTTGTAGTAGAATATGTTGTAGTGGAATGTTTGAAGAAAGTGGTTATCAAGTTGGGACCTAGAGCAAAAATAAACATCCTAATGTATGAAGAAAATTTAGATGTTGAGGAATTGTTGGATTGGATAAGGTCCATGGGCAAGTATTTCGACTATGAAGATGTCGATGAGGAGTAAAAGGTGAAAAATGTTGTCACCAAGTTAAAAGGACATGTAGCACTGTGGTGGGATGAACAATAGGCTGACAGAAGATGCAAAGGCAAGCAAAAGATCAAGATCTGGGATAGAATGGTATCCAAGCTAAAGGTTAAATTCATACCCAAGGATTACCAGATAAATCTATTCAGGAATTTACAGAACCTGAGACAGAAATGAATGACTATGAAGGAGTACACAGAAGATTTTTACAAACTGAATATCAGGACTCGACAAAGAGAAAAAGATGATGAACAAATTTCCAGATATATAAATGGCCTAAGATATGAAATCCAGTACTAAATCAGCATGATGACAGTAAGAACCATGGAGGATTATTATCAGATTACGCTGAAGGCAGAGGAGAAGTTGGCCAGAAAGAAGAGTTGGAAAAGCAGAGAACGGAGTCCAAACAGAGGCAAGGGAGTTTCCCATGACAAGGCACAGAAGCCCAAAGCTGAGACAGAAAAACCCCATAGCCACTCGAAAAGAGGAGGAAGTTCCTGAGGGAAATAGTACAGTGGTAGAAACTCTTTCCCTCGAGGAAGAGGAAGAGGCAGACGAGGTGAAGTAAAATGTTATGCCTATGGAAAGACATGACATATGTCTTGGGAATTTCTCAAGAGAAATAAAGAAGGAGGAGGCGAAGCTTACGTTTCAGAAGTGCAGAAGTGGAATGTTGAAGCAGAAGGTGCAGAAGATGGAAGATATTTGGTGATGAAGAAGGTTCTTTTGAAGCAAGAGATAGAGGTTGAAAAACCAGTGCAGAGGAATAGTTTGTTTAGAACAACTTGTAAGACTAAGGATAGATTTTTCAAGGTGATAATTGATAGTGGAAGCAATCATAATTTGGTATCCATGAAGATGGTGGAGAAATTGGAGCTGGAGACAAATGCACATCTGACGTCGTATAAAGTCTCATGGTTGCAGAAAATTCATCAGGTAATGGTAACTAAACAATTCCTCGTTGAATTTAAAATAGGAGGATATAGAGATGATATTTTGTGTGATGTGATTCCCATGGATGTATGTAATGTTTTGTTGGGAAGACCATGGCAGTATGACAGGAATTTTCATTCATGATGGGAGAAAGAATACTTATACTTTGGAGAAGAATGGTAGGACACACATGTTGTTTCCAATTGAGGAGAAGAAATTAAAGGAGGAAGCCAACACAAGCATACTTCTCATGAGTGGGAAGGAACTCCTGAGCGAAGTTAATAAGGAATAGGAGATGTAGTTTTTTGTGGTGAGGAAACCTAGAGTTGTCCTTACAAGTACTTCTATGGATGATCTTCCTAAAGAAATCCAGGAACTGTTGGAGAATTTTGTTGACATAGTAGTGGATGAATTGTCGAGCTCATTACCACCCATCAGGAGTATCAGCCATCACATTGATCTAATACCAGGAGTGAGTCTGTCAAACAATGAATCATAAATATTGACACCTCAAGAGAATGAGGAGGTAAAGAGACAAGTCCAAGATTTGATGGACAAAGGTTTGGTCAGAGAAAGATTGAGTCCATTTTCAATACCAACTGTGTTAATTCCAAAGAAAGATGGAGGATGGATAATGTGTACAGACTCAAGAGACATAAACAAGATCACCAGCAAGTACAGATTTCCTTTACCACATATGGATTACTTAATGGATTGTTTCAGTGGAGAAAATTATTTTTCAAAGATAGATATGAAGAGTGGATATCATCAGATAAGAATGAGAGAATATTATGAGTGGAAAACAACCTTCAAGACAAATGAGGGGTTGTATGAATGACTTGTTATGTCATTTGGATTAACAAAAGCGCCCAATACTTTTATGAGGTTGATGAATGAGGTATTAAAAGATTTCATTGGTAAGTTTGTGATTGTATATCTAGATGATATACTAGTATTCAGTAAAAATAAAGAAGAGCATTTGAGACATCTGATGTTAGTGATGAGAAGATTGCAGTGGGAGAAGATGCTAATAAATTTAAGGAAATCCTCTTTTATGAAGACATAACTCATTTACTTGGTTTTTGTGGTCTCTTCAAATGAACTGAAGATGGATCCAAAGAAGTTGAAAGCAATCAAAGAATTTCCATCGCCAAGAAGCGTATTTGAGGTAAGAAGCTTCCATGGATTAGTGAGTTTCTATCATAAGTTCAATAGAAATTTCAGTGAAATCGGTGCACAAATGATGGATATGGTGAAGAAGAGACACAAGTATTTTAAGTGGATAGAAGAAGCCAAGAAAAGTTTCAATATATTTATGGAGAAGATAACAACACGACCGATTATGGTCTTACCAGATTTCAGGAAGACATTTCAAGTGAGATGTGATGCGAGTGAAGTTTCAATTGGAGTGATATTAAGCCAAGATAATAGGCCTGTTGCATATTTCAGCGAGAAGATGAATGACACTAAGAGAAAGTACTCCACATATGATAAATAATTTTATGCCATAATTCAAGCCTTGAAGAAATGGTGGCACTACCTTGTTCCAAAAGAGTTTGTTTTGTATAGCGATAATCAAGCTTTACAATTCATAACTAGATAGGATAAGTTAAACCCGAGAAATGCTAAGTGGATAGAGTTTATGAAAAATTTCGCTTCTTTCATTAAACATATTTCTGGTAATGCTAACAAAGTTGTTGATGCATTGCGCAGGAGATATTTTATTCTACAGGAGTTTCAAGTGAAAACCTTGGGGTTTGAACACCTTAAAGGAGATGTATTATGATGATCTAGATTTAAAAGAAGCATATGAAGCATGTGAAAATCATGTGCTCAGAGACAGAAGCCAGTGGAAAGAGTATTTGATTCAAGATGGATTGTTGTTTAGAGGTTTCCAGTTGTGCATACCGAAGTGCTTGATGAGAGGAAACCTGTTGAAGGAAAAACATAGTGGAGGTCTAGCAAGACATTTTGGCCATGAAAATACATTTGCACAGTTGAATAGTTCATACTATTGTCCAGGTATGAGAGTTGAGGTGAAAATAATTGTGAACAAATGTAAGATTTTCCAGTATGCCAAAGGAAAGAAACACAATATTGGATTGTATCAACCATTGCCTATTCCAGAAAGGCCTTGGGATGCAATAAGCATGGATTTTTTGTTGGGATTGCCAAGGACACAAAGAGGAAGTGATTCCATTTTTGTGGTAGTTTGTAGATTTTCAAAGATGGCACACTTTATCCCATGCTAGAAGACTAATGATGCCACACACATTACAAATTTATTTTTCAAAGAAGTTGTGAGACTTTATGGGTTTCCCAAGAGTATTGTCTCGGACAAAGATACTAAATATGTTGGTCATTTATAGAGAACATTGTGGAAGAAGATGAGAACATAAATGTCTTTTAGTTCATCATATCACCCTCAAACAGATGGACAGATTGAGGTGGTGAATCGGAATTTAGGAAATTTGTTGAGGAGTTTGGTCACTGAACATCATATCTAGTGGGATCAGATTCTATCATAAGAAGAGTTTGCATACAATGACTCAGTAAACAGAGGTACCGGAAAAATCCCATTTCAGATAGTGTATGGGATGAATCCAAGAGGCATATCGGAGTTGAGAGATCTGGAGTAGAATGAATTTAGAAGCATCATAGCAGAAGACTTCATTGCATAAATGCAGAAGCTTCATAATCAGATAAAGGAGAAGTTGCAGAAGAGCAACAAAGAGTGTAAACGTAGAGTTGATCAACATAGGAGGAAACTTTAATTTGAATTTGGAGATAAATTTCTAGTACATATTAGGAAGGAAAGGTTCCTGAGAGGAACATATAACAAACTGAAATTGAAGGAAATAGGACTGTGCAAGATCCTAAGAAAATTTGATGAGAATGCTTATGAGATAGAGCTTCCAGAAGATGTGGGTATATGGCCCATATTCAACGTTTTAGACTTGTATCTTTACAAAGAAGATGACACAAGAGGATCATAATATCAAAAAGAGATTCAGTGGGAAAAGAAGATGTCTGTAGCAGAGAATCCACAGATGGAGAAGATCTTAGATCAGACAATTGGCAAGAAGACCCAGAGAAAAACTTATTTTGAGTATTTGGTAAAATGGAAATGACACCCAATAGAAGATGTTATTTGGGTAAATGAAGAAGATATCCAGAAGCATGGAAAGTCAGTGCAGGATCTCATGGATGGGAGTCCATGAATTTTCAGCCAGAGGAGTATGATGCAGAAACATCTCCAGCAAAGCATAGGTGGAAGATAAAACAGCTCACTAGTGCACATTTTGAAGAAATGATTTTGAATTTAAGAAGGCATATCACGCAAACATATGAAAAGATTGAAATTTATGAGCATCTTTAATGTTTTGGAGTTGGACGATCACGTGAGATCGTTGTAGGATGTATTTATTTTAATGAAGTTGTGTGCAGTACATATTCAATGTGTTTGATATTATCTGTATGTCATAAACATTTATTGTAATAAATCCTATGTAGTTGAATTATTTTATTTCGATAGGATAGAACTAAGGTAGCTTGGAGGGAAATCTCAATGAGCTTGTGTTGTATAAATAAATGTATTGTTTCCCAGATGAGGTTGTTGGCATTCTTAGTTGGTGATAGTTGTTGACATTGTAGTCGAGAGTTGTAGAGTTGTTGAAGAGCATTGTATGAATCCATGTACATAAATGTTGAATGAATATAACATAGGAGTATTATCCAAAATGTTTGGTGTTGTTGTGCCTATCTAGATGAATGAATGGTAGGATTTTTGTTTATTTCAATCCTCTATTATTTCTTGTGTTTATGTTATGAATGCATTTACATGGTTGAATGTATGAAACTGTGAGAATTTAGATAAGTTTCAATTGTTTCTCTTCTACGAGACTATGAAAGGAGTGCATAGTGTATACAAGGTGTGTTTTGATAGAGTCTATTTCGACTCAAAATCTCAGAAGAGATAAAGTGAAACTTATATGTGCAAGGAGTGCATAGTGTCTGCAAGGCGTGCATGACCAAATCTGTTTTGACTCAGAAATTCAAGAGGGATAGTTTGGAAGTGTGTGCAGTAAGAGACGTGATCATAGTCGTATTGTTAAGGAGGAAGAATAGAGCATTTGAGAATTGTTGCAAGGAGTGCACAGTCACCCTTCAGAGATAGTTGAAGGAAGTTTGTCGCAAGGGGTGTGCAAGGGAAATACTTGGTTAAGTATCAAAGGAATCACTTTGAGAAGTTCAAAGTGTCGAGGAGAAACAAGTCCAAGCGAGATAACTTGGATCTTTGTATGCAAAGAGTGCATATTGTCCACAAGGAGCATGTGATGGAGTATTTTGACTCACAAGACCAGGAGGAGTAGCATAATTGTGTTTGCATAGGAGTGTGAAGAAAACTTGTTGCAAGGCGTGCACAGGGCAAGTTCGACTAGGTGTCGAAGATAAATTATCTAAGGAGCTAAAGGTTCGAAGGAAAAACAAGTTTAGGAGGGAGAGAGGCGAGAATTATTCTATAGGGAGGAACCCTTGAAGATTCTCCAAACAACGAGCAAGATCCATCCAGGAGGGAGCGGGATCATTCCAGACTGTCAGATCTGGGTGATTTGCACGGAGAGTAGCCATGGAAGTCTTTAAGCACTTCGTGGTTCAGAGTGTTTGAAGTGTTGTAGGAGCGGAGTCGCGAAATCACGAAGTGAATCCTAACTGTTGGCTGCGAGGAGATACGTGGCAGGGAATTGAAGAGTTCAGGAGGTGGAGTCTCGGATATTGTGTGGAGTAAGAGAAATCTTCATGAAGTCACAAAGGCTGAAGTAGTCTGGACTGTCAGATCCAGGTGAACACACGACAGAGATCCATGTGTTGTGGAATAAAGTGATTCAGAAGGAAACTAGGGAGGAGGTCACAAATATTGTTGAATCCCAAATATACGAGATAATATGACCCACAGCCACAACTCGTGGTCACATTAGAGAAGGATTCTAGCATAAGAGCTAGTGCTCACAAGTTGGTGTTGCCAAAAGTGCTAGAGAGTAGAGTACGGGTAGTTTGAACCTGCGGATAACATCAAAGGGACCTGTGTGTTAATTTCTCAGGGTCTATTGGAGGCCTGAAGAGATAATTCAACTCAAGTAAAATTAATATCCTTGATCGAGAGGTCACAGAATCCCCAGGAGGGAAGGGGGGCTACATCAGTTTTTTGAAGATAGTAAATCCAATTATAGAATTGCAGAAGAAGAACAATAGTTTTGTGTGGACCTAGAAATGTGTGGAAGCATTTCGAAGCCTCAAGGAGGTATTGGTAACAATGCCTATACTAAAATTCCCTGACATAGACGAGGACTTCTTGGTATGAACTGACGCATCCAAGGAAGGCTTAGGTGGAGTCTTGATGCAAGATGGTCGAGTGATCGCTTACATCTTGAGAAAGTTAAGAAATCATGAGGAGAACTACATGATGCACGACTTGGAGTTGTTAGCCATTTTATATTCCCTAAGAGTGTGGAGACACTACCTGATTGGAAAAAAATTTGAACTAAAAATGGACCACTGTGGTTTACAACACATTTTCTCACAAAGCGACTTGAACGTGTGACAAAGGCGTTGATCAAAACTGATTAGCAAGTATAATTTCGAGATTACCTACATAAAAGGAACAATGAACAGAGTGGCCAATGCGTTGATTCAAAGACCATGCATATTTTCATTGATACCTCTTCAAACGAATCTACGTGAAAATATTATAACTATACAATGCGACGATGATTGGTATCGAAAGGTTAAGTAATTTATCGGACAAAACACCATGTTGATACCAAAATTTGAGGGATTTACTGTGGACAATGATGGGTTAATGATATATAATAACCGGATTTACGTACCTCCCAATGACGAGTTGATAAGTTTTATCTTGAACGATTCTCATAGAACAGTGGACATGGCTCATCCATGAGTCACAGAGATGAGGGTAGACCTTAAACCCTTATTCTTCTGGAAAGGAATGAAAGAGGACATAGTCAACTACGTGGAGAGATGTCTAGAATGTCATAAATTGAAGGTTGAACATAGACATCTGGAAGGATTACTACAACCACAGGTTATTCTAGATTCGAAAAGGGAGGTCATTTCGATGGATTTCTGTTGACGATAAGGAGCCACGACTTAATTTTCATGGTAGTTGACACTCTAAATAAGAGTGCACATTTTATCCCTATGTGTATGACGTATCAGGCACCTGACATAGCTAGATTTTTCATCAGTGAGATTGTGAGGTTGCATGGCATTCCTAAGAGGATCATATATGATCGATGATCAGTGTTTACAAGACGATTATGGACTAGTTTCCAAGAGGCCTTGGGAATCCAACTTAACTTTAGTACCGCATATCACCTAGAGATAGACAGATAGAAAGAAAGAACAAACCAAATCTTGGAGGACTTGTTGTGTATGTACGTGATGGACCAATAGAAGCGTTGGGAGGATTTATTTCCATTGGTATAATTTGTGTACAACGACAGTTATCAAAGCACCATTAAGATGGCGCCATTCAAGTTTATTTATGGGTGACCATTTTAGACACCTTTGAGTTGGGATTGGATTGATGATAGGGTCCTGGTGGGACCAGAAGTGATCCAAGAAATGGAGGATAAAATGCAGACAGTAAAACAAAGGATCAAGTGCAAGATCGACAGAAGGGTTTTTTCGATGCGCATCGCATTGAACTTAATTATGATGTAGGCCTATTGGCTCGTCGTGCCTCATTCTTTGAGGTGTTGCATGATGTTTTCTTGTATCTATTACGACATTATGTCAGCGATCCTACACATGTGATTGACTTGAGTTCTTTGTGGGTGTCGGACGAGGGTGTGCTCATAGTGGATCCAATCCGCATTCTGGACCATCCAATGCGACAACTATAGTGTCGAACAGTCGATTAGGGCAAGGTACAGTGGGACAATTATAGTCCACACTCGGCTACTTGGGAGGGAGCACATGATATGCGCCAACAATTTCCATTTTTGTGTGATAGCTAGACATTTAGATATTGTCAGATACTTTATTTCTGCACTTGTATACTCTGAAACTTCGGGACAAAGTTTAAAACAAGAGGGGATATATGTAACATCCCTCTCTTGTGCGCACCTGATGTGACTTATTCTTTGAGGACACTTGCGTGAAAGTGATCCGGTTAATTATATGATTATCTGCTTCACTTATGGATTCTAATGATGATATTGTGGATTATTATGTTATGTTATGTTATTTATGTATAGACAGGTGCTATTGACTGGTTTTTCCTGAGTGTGCAGGACTTTTGACAGATTGAGGATGTCGATGGCATCGATGGACCTCCTTGGACTCCGGATCGAGTCGAGGAGTGGACTATATATGGTTTGGGTATTTTAGTTATTTCATATGTGACATATGATTGGATATATTATGATGTTTTTTATCAATTGTTGACATGTTTCATGGATGGATGCAGGCTGAAAATTGCTTGCTAATCAGACTCACATTAGGAGTAAAGGGGCCATGCATAACAACCAGAGATATTGAGGGAGAAGTGTGGCAGTAGCCCTGCCACAGCCTACTAGCACTCTCGTCGTGGCTCAAACTGTAGGTTAACGATTACCTAGTTCGAGAGATCCACGATGCCATGAGGGAAGACTCAGACAGTCACTTACGATGATTCTATGGGGGTGTGCAATAAGGCAGGGTCCTTATTCCTTAGAGGCCCTTAGTCTCCCACAAGGTCTCCTGACATAGTTTTGACTCCAAGGGTTAGACATCTAACAAAACCAGTCAAAAGGAGAGTGGCACCCTTGGAGCACGTAGTGCGTCTTGAAGGGCACGTCGCATAAATGAAACATGAAAAATGGCAACTAGCACCCTTGGAGAATGTAGTGTGTATTGAAGGAAATGTAATGACCCTAGTTGGATAAATGTTTAAGAATTATAAATAAAACTAATTAGGGGATTAATTGTGTTAACAAGGTATTAATTAAACAAAGATGATTTAATGATATTAATTGAGTGAGTCATTAATTAATTAAAGGATATAATTGTGATTAATTAATAATTTAACTACAAGCTACATTTAATAACTTACGTAATGGATTTAATAGATTAATGGTATATGATATAAAATGGTTGCATATACAACAAGGGATAACCTATGAATCCCAAGGAGATAAAACATTAAAGGAGGGATCAGGGAGAGGAAGGAGGGCAGGTAAGGGAGTAAATGAGGAGTCGGTGAAGGAGGGATAAGGTAGGAAGGAAGGTTGACATGAGGGGATTGGAAAGGGGACGGAGGATGGATTCTGGGAGGACTGTGAGATTTGCAGGGAGCAATAGAGTTCTGGCTGTGGCTTTTTTTGATCAGTGGAGGCACGGGGTTGCTGGAGGTTTTGGGCACGGGGGCCAGGATATACATAGATATCTTGGAGCTAGGTAGTTTTCCTAGTTGGAAGGGAGGACAGTAGGTTTGGGCAGTTATTTTTGTTTGTGGAAGTATTGGTCTGTGCATCAAGTAGCAGGAAGGAAATAGCAAGGCAGCAAGGCAACATAAATTAGCATCAGATCCAGGTAAATTGTTAAACTGTGTATTTATTTCATTCTGCCATGAAATCATTATTCATTGATAAATGTAAGTTACTGAAGTTGCTATTATGAAGATTGTTGTTATGCTATGAAGTTATTATCTCAGTTCATGAAATAAATTGCTTATGAAAGTATATGATATTTAAAATTTATTTGGTTGTTACATATGGTATCAGAGCGTCTTATTTTGAAATCTGGGCCTAAGGGCCAAAACCCCAAGCGTTAACTCCAGCCACGCTTAACCTACAAGCAAAACACATCATTTGCGTCTTAGTAGATTGTGTCAAGCAACATTCAGCTTGACCCAATATGACTGATACAGTATCAGAAAATATACTCAAGGTAGTACCCCTACATTATCCAAGCAAATGGTCTCACATATATCACAAGCAACAGCTTTAGGTAATACCCTTTAACTGGATCATATATGGCTACTACAGTATTAGTCTGAATATTCAAAGGAATTCCCTTTAAAATAGTGGCAGCGAACCAGATAATTTGAAGGATCACTTCCCATAAAATGGCTACCCTTAAAGCAACCTGATAAAGCTATTAAGCACAAAAAAAAAGAGAGTTGATAATTTTATTTTATTTGAGAAATACTTGTCAATGAAGTTTCAGGTAAAATTGACACCTGAAATCGATGAAAATGTCGAGGGAAGCTTCTATCCAAGGCTTGAAGTTGGCAAGATTCAATAACTACACGAATTATACTATATAAAATGCAATAGGACTTTTGCAAGACCTTGAAAAGGCCTACTTCATCTCGAACTTACCTAAATGAGGAACTGCCAATGCGCAGTCAGAAAAAGGAAATTTTGAAGACTTGTATTGCGCGGGAATGGTGTAAACTACTGCCTGTATTAGCCTCGGTGAATTTTAATAATGAAAAAATCTCAGGAACTATAGACCCATACAAATTTTAACCATGCCAAAGAGAGCAATTTTTACACCGTGTAATGTTCATGCAACTATCATTATCCCAAAGGAGAGCTATCTATTACGCAGGAGAATGGAGCTGAGCCGTCAGATCTCGGGCAGATACCCGACAACTGTCGGATCTGCATGGAGTTGCGAGGGAGTTAAGTCCTCGAGGATAGAAGGAGAAATCCTGATGACAGGTGTGAAGGCATCGAGATATCGACGTTCGTGAAATCGAGATTCACGAGGTCGAGGAAGTCGGGACATTTTAAGTCTCGAAATAGCAGGAACGATCTGGACCGTCCGTTTGAGGAGACACGTAGCAGAGATCGAACAACCCGTCGGTATATCAGCTACCGGGGTTTTGAGTTGACAGAGGATTTCTGTCACCGGAGCATCGAAAACTCCGAAACAATGAGAGACGATCAAGACCATCCGTTCTTGGGACACGTGGCAGTGATCGGAGCCATCTGGAAAGGTCCCAACAGGAATTCTCCCATCGAGAAATCGGGAGTCGGGAAATCGCGGATGCCGCGGATGAGTGGTCCTTGCAGTTCGGAAACACGAGGCCCGATTTTCCGAAAAGTGGAAAGCTCCGTGGTGGAAGCCAGTTGTCATCGCGGATTGGGATATCATGAGTCCCGAGAACATAGTAGCGAGAGTTGCGAAATCGCGAAACGTGATTTCCCGATGGGCCAAGAGACAACGGGGACCACAGAAAGGCCAACGGTGGACAGGTGGAAGATTGCATTGGGGATCAGAAAATCGCGAGTTCCGTGGACAAAGTGTCCACGCACTACAAAAATGCAAACTCCGAAACCCCGAAAGGAGGGAAGGTCGTGAAACTCCGAAACTCTCGAAGAGCTAGCTGAATTTACCATGCATCGGAATTCGAAGTTTCACAAGTCCAGAGGACATGTGCGTTTCAGCATAGAAAACCCTGAATCCTGATTTCTTTAAACATTAAATGAAAAACTCGCAAATTTAAAGTTCTAACCCGCTTTAAAAAAAAAAAAATTTAAGGGGTGCTGAAAATTTATAATTTTATAAATTTTTAACCATTCGTTGTCCAAAGGTAAACGATAAAAGGCATCGCGAATTTTGAAGTGAATAAATTCTTGCTCGAGAAGGTCTGAAACCCCGATGGGAAGCCATAAGGCAGCAGTCACATAGGAGCAGGTCACATGGACCTCGGTATAGCCGGAAGGGCTAACACGCAAGGAAGAGGCGTATCAGGTATCGAGACATTGGGAATCCCGTAGATACGGGGTTCATGCATTTCGATATTGCGATGTCCGAAACCCCGATAGGGGACAAGGCTGTGACCTTGTGGTATGATGGCCACATGGGCCAAGAGCTTATCCCAGTGGGCTAACGCACAAAGTACTGCATCAGTAGATCGATAATCGGGAGACTGTGAGGACAGAGGTTCGTGACAGCGAGAGTCACGAAACCCCGAATCCCGACAGGGAATAGGAATACGGTCACATAGGAGAGGGTCACATGGAACAAAGCATAGCCAGGGGAGGGCTAAGGCAGAAGGTTGCGCATCGGCATATCGAAAATCGGGAGTCTGTGAGGATAGGGAACTCTCAGCATCGGGCATAAGGAAACCCCGAAACCCGAAATTGAATCGGGGAATTTCACAGTTAAGTGAAAAAGGCTGTGATCAATACGGGAAGACAATGTATATGCATCTAACTGCATTCATATACACAGATGAATAAATTCATAAATACAAAAGAAATAAACTGAAAGAAAAACACTGAAATCCGTCCAGAGCTGGAATTACAAGCAAATCATTTTTATTTCGCACTACAAAATAGGAAATTACCATTTATCACCAAAGTATAAGAAAGGTTCATGCAAATTCTTGACTCAATCAACTCAGCGTTCTTCACGAAGGTACTGAAACTGTGCACAATATGGTGGACTGAATCGTACCTCTTACCATACCTGAGAGCGAATTCCGCAAAGTGTACAGACTTGGGATTGGTTCCCAATATTTTAAAGAGACTGGACTCTAGGTCCTGGATCTTGCCAATGACCATATCAATATACTATGTTTCTGCAAATAATCTGGCAGCAAATACAACAATACCCAGCACTAGCAAAGTGCTCAGAACAATGGCGAGGAGGCAAGCCATGGCGGGCGAGATTCTTGGAACCTCAGACCAGAGCTACGACAAGATCTGTGGTGGAGAAAGAATGACGCGAGGAAAGTCCCAGTGAATGAGAAGGTAGAGGCAGAGGAAGGACGCGTAGGGATTCAAAGAGCTGACTGGTGTAAAATTTTGGGGTTAGATACGAGGGAACTAGAGGAAGCCAGGCGGGCACGTGGAATCCATGCGTGCCTGAATCCATGTGTGTCCGATTATTTATTTTTATATTTTAAAGTGTAAAAATAATTTAAAATAAATTAAATAATTTATATATAAATAAAGGTCAAGTTAGTTTAAATTAAAGAAAGGTTAAATGGGTTGAATTAGTGTAATAATAATTTTAAATTAATTATTTTATTTAAGTATAAGGTTAATCTACATTAAAAGTTAATTAATGATGTTAGGGCTTAGACTAGGACAAGCGGGAAGGAGGTGGCATATGCACTAGGAAGTGACGAGTAAAGCATAAGGCTAACGTAGCTACAGGGCAAGAGAATCACTAATTATTTTCGTAAGGGAAAAGAAACCAAGCTTAGACGCTTAATCCTAACCCAAACCTAGCCAATCCCCTAAAGGAGTAATGTCTGTTTACAGACAAGTAAAGAAAACTTACGCCTAACCATGTTTCTAAGTTTAA